>CAJUYG010003465.1:0-21348 GCA_910591675.1 Galerucella calmariensis
GGACGTGAAACTGCCCAAATGTTAAAGCTCTCACGTTGATAGACTATGGCGCCCTCTAGTGACGCGCCGTGCACTGCCTCCTGGGGCTCTATGTCTTCCTTGATGAAGGATATACTATAGCAGTTCTGGATAACAATAGGTCCTTCGTAGATCAGAAGCCTGCAAAGTGGCAACATTTTTTAGGATACTGATACTGATACTAATGAGTACTTTTACAACTAAATTTAAGTAGTATTTATTCCATTCTTTTTCAATACAGATGAAAAAATTGTAATATAGTACATGAAAAAAATAGCTCAATGCTCTAGGTATTTGATTTTCATTAAAAATAACTCATCATCTATTTTTAGATTATATAGGGTATATATGGAAAAAGGAAAACATACTGGGAACGATCAACAAGATATCGAGAGTCCATCTCTGATCGATAACTACACAAGTGCCTTAAAATAATCTCCGACAATCTCGTAAACTATAGCAGATTAACGCAAATTTATTTTACCAAAACAATTCATAAGTTATGTGCACCAAAAGTGCAAGCTTTTGCATTTAATTCCAGAAAGCCTCTTCTCAATAGCAACCTCCGCTACATCTATATAGACAATTAAAGCACTTCTAACTCAACTTCCGATACTATTTGTGCTCTAAGCTATTTGATATTGTAATATAGGTGGATTCCCAAAACCAAAGGTATACCTCACAAGTGCTCATAATTTAATAGTGAATAACACCGTCTATTGAGAAGCCAAATTATGTCGTTGTCCTCCACATTTTTTGTTTCATTACAATCAAAACTGGCAGCACTTTTACCAGTCAAATGAACTATAGTAGGGTAGAATGCCAATTACCTTATGGCGGCTGGAGAACAAAAATGGGGACTGAACATAAACATGAACAAAATGAAAATAATTGTGGAAATAATAAAAACAGGGCACAAAAGGGTCTTGGAAGTCTTTAAAGTAAATACGAATAAATAAGTGAGAATTTTAACAAACATTTTATCCTAACCTAACCCATTAACAATACAGTTTGCAAAATCCGCTCGATTGGTTGCTAACTGCAAATTATGAAAAATATCAAACACTTTGGACTTTTCTGTCCAGCTTGCTGTTTTCCTAATTAGGTCCATGTTCAACAATAGATATCGCAGGATAATAATTATGCTAATGCTTTATAAAGTTTTTGAAAAAATATTTTCCAAAGACATTGACCGTTCAACCAAGAAAAATGGTTGGTTTTAAAATATCTTGTAGATATGCCAACCCTGTTTGACTTTGGAGTGTAATTCATTATACGCCGGAGCCCATAGTCCGAAAAATGGTTGTTTCTTCTTAGAAAACGGTCAATGCCTGGAAAATATATTTTTTTTAACTTTATAAAGCGTCAGAATAATTATTATTATGCGATATCTAATGGTAACGCGCCTTATTGAATACGACAATATTACAGGAAGCTGTAATAATACTCTATGTTCAACCCTGATCTAAAGGCTGCCGAAGTCGTGGCATGGCGAACACTATACCCTTCAAATATTGTGGTGTCAATACCACTTCTTTGCAAAATTTCTTTCATCAAAAGGATATTGTCTGAGTAGACGCAGTATGAAAAGGACGCTGATATGAAATTAGAAGTGTATTCGTTGAGTTATTATTATTATTATTACAATAAGGTACGGGCAGGGATCCTAAGATCCATAAGCCCTAAATTATACTATATAAATATTACTAAATTAAATTAATTGGAAAATTTAAATAAAAAAATTAGAAAAATTACGTGGAAAAAACAAAAAAAAATTAATCAGAAAATAGAAAAGCGTTCAGTCTATTCTTAAAAATATTGACAGACGGTGCCGTTACAATATCCTTAGGTAGATGGTTCCATGTTGAAAAGATACGATTATTCAAAAAATGCTGCCCTGTCCGACAGGTGAATATTTCCATTTTCAACTTCCATTTGTGTCCTCGAAGCCGATTATCAGAGTCCACATTAAATATGCTTCTTAAGTTACCATAATTGAAATTTAATTTAATTTAATTAATTTAATTTACTGTGCAATTTGGTTTTATTCAAATAATATTCTATGGTTGAGGCAGTGCAGAGCTCGGATTTATCTTCAAAATAGGGAAATATCAAGACCGTTTGCTTTTTTTCAATGCCAGAAGTATCAATTTCATCGGAAATTTTAACTCGATCCGCTCCCTTCAATTTTGTTAGGTATGGCTATTCTAAATGATGTCTGGACCCTATAATCAGATGTTAGGAGTAATAGGGTAGCGAGATTCAATGTTAAATCTTTCAAGGTAAGCTTGTCGTTCGTAAAAAGAGTCAATACGGGATGAGGGTCCCATGTTGACTCGTATCTAGGTGCTGATGGATGCATATCATAGAATTTTATTAAAAAAATCTTCTTAATATTATATCCTGCCGCTTAAAAGTGAAAACTAATGAAAATACCGACCTGTAGCAATTTTTTGAATAATACGATAGATCGCTGTTAAAGGTCTCGGTAAAGAAAGTCAGCAACGCATTAAGGTTGTAATCAAGCGGGTCGTAGTTTTTAGATAAATGGAATCTCCACTACTTTCTATAACAGTGGGAATACTGTTTCAAAGCTGTGTCTCGAATTGATAAGAAAATCTGAATGGTTTCCTCTGGAAAGAATCTCCGTCTTAACCACTCCCTGATAGCTTCCCTACCACCAGAGAAATCTTGTTGATTAAGAGATGTTTTTCCCTGAAAGGAGATAAAATATCACTGACTCTGTTATGGGTTCTTCTATAAGTAGGCTCATAAACTGTGGATACCATGATTGCGTTGGCCAGTTGGGCACTACAAGAATACCCGCTGCTTTGTCGTTTATAGTATTTAAAAAAAAGGAGGGACTTTGTACAAATCATAATTTGTCCAGCTAATTGTGAATGCATCCACCCGAAACCTATCGAGATCGAGTTTCCATTAAACATATCGGTTGCATTTCGTATTAATTCTGGCAAGCTCTCCAGCCGGTATTTGCAGCGTCAGAATATATTTTCGAATAATATGGTGTTGGTGTTATTTGTCTTCTCGAATTACTTATATTATGCATTCACCACTCAATATCAATTAACAATTGGTTTGGAACCAATCATGTTTGATCTCGAAAGATTCCAAATGCAGCAAAGGTGAAACTGAAACTTATTTTCCCACAAACGAAGCAAAACTTTTAATTTTACAATTTGATCTGCCTCCAAGTCCTATCAGTGCTTTGTTAATATTTTCTGCTTTTTCTGTTGTCAGGCCTAGCTGCATATTGACCGAGTTGAAAGTCAAACATGAATTTGTTATATCTTATGTGGAGACTACGATGCTCTTCTCTAAATTATTAATAAAGCTCTGGATAAAAGGTCTAAGGTATACTCAGATGATCTGGCGCAAACTTCAAAGGTATTACCAAGTTTTAAAAAAATCTTCTGAATAAACGATTAATGCATATCTCCCCCATTTATTATCAACAGGCAACTGATTTTGGACCTTTCCACGCTTACATCGTAAATAATAGTCCGGGCTTCGTCATTAAATCAAGTGCGATGAAAGTAGGAGAGATTATTCTCAGTTTTCACTCGGAAATAGATAAAAAAGTGAGACAAATTCAGTCTATCGAAGAAATAGGATTAGGTTCCTATGTAAAGCCTATTTAAGTGCCAATTAATTTGTTGAATCAACAGCTATAGGAAAGTATAATCTCCCAGCATACATTCCAAAACTATTAATTTTCCGTATAGGTGTTATTGAACAAATCGATTTCGAATTAAGTGAGGAATATTCGAAAAACAGAATTGTAGCTTATGACTTCAATTCCATATTTGAAATTGATTATGTGAAAAGGATGAATCGTGAAATGAAAAAAATTACTAACGAAATCGAATTCAAACCTACTGGAACAGTTTTAGTATCATTTAAATGACAAATATTCAAAAAAAAAATTCTAATCAAAAAAGTGCTTAATAACGTGGAGTTAATAATAAAAAAGTAGAAATGAGCAAAAACTGCTATGGATGGTGGGGAACATCTAACAAATTATTTCAAGGGATGTCCGGGATTAATCAGACAGGAACAAATAAAAAAGTATACCTATGTCTCAAAAACATTGTTCCTACAAAGATGCCAATAAATTGGTACCTCAAAAAAACTTATGCATAAGCTACCTCTCAGAACTTGAATTCCCCACATCTGGACAACAGAATTACTCAAAAACAGTACATTTTGCACAATTCTGACGCTAAAGGACTTGAAAGACCATTTCACACCACTCCGGACCCGATATTAGTTGCACATAAATCTCTAGTTGCTCCAATAAATTTCCCTCTGAAAAAGGAAGGAATATCATTGAATCCATTATTCAGTGATGACATTAAATGTTCATCCTCTGAGACTAAAGAGCCAACAACAAAAGCTACTAGTGTTATTTTAGATATTGTTTTGTCGATTATAAAAACGATCAAAAACAAAAATCATTTTGATATTCAAGAATCCGAAATTGTAGATCTGATGAGGGATAATTTAACAACCACTTCCAAACTAGAACCACAAATCTATTCCATTGATTTCTAATAATAATAAAAAAATCACTATTGTATCCTCTATATTCCACCAAGAACAAAAATATCAATAAATGAGTGGAATAGATTTTTTCAATCACTTAGTCATCGAGTTATAATTACAGGAGATTTTTAAATCGTCATAATATAGTCTGGGGAGGTCCCAATACCGATACCTATGCTGCCCTCCTAAGCCAAAAAGACGAATCTCAAATTTCACTGAATTTCTTATTCCTTTATATAAAGACACTTTGAGTTGTCTTTAATCCATTTCCTTAGCGAAATAGACGTATCTCGTCCGTATTGTGTGCTAAAGTGCTAGAAATATAAGACGTATCTCAAAAATGAAACAAAAACCTAAGCAGTTTGGACGTAACTCATATTTCAAAGCAAAACGGACGCTTCTCAGAGATGCGTCTACTTCGCCTAGGATTTCTGGCAATTTACAATTTGACCTTCACAGAGATACGTCTACATCACTTAGTAGGCTGCTTCCCTGATTGATACCTCAGTTTGCCGCAGTATCAGCGCTGTAAGTAGATAGAGTGTTAGTGCTCCTTTACTTACCTTGCCTTATTTGTAAAGTTTGTTGTTTAGTCATCAAAACTGTCAAATGCAGTTTGAAAATTAATTTTTATAGTAGTTAGATTGATAAATAGTGAAGAGAGAAAAAAGTTACATGTTTTTATATTGCCAGTAATATATTATAAGGTGAGTAAATACACAATTCACCACCGAAAAAAATAAAATTTAACATTTCATGTTGACTTTAAGATCTTTTAGACATCGTATATTATTGTTTTAGATCTAATCATGGACAAATCTAATGGATCTCGGGGACATAATTTGGTTATGTTGGCTTTAAATAAGAAAACACGAAACACGAAACGTTTAAGCAACAAATATAAACGGGCACGTCATTCCGATGAAGAGTATGTCCCTTCCAATTTGGACACAAGTTCTGAGGGCAGTAGTGACATTTCCGATATTGAAGAAACTGTTCAGAGAAATTTTTCTTCAAAGGATAGTGTTTTGCCATATGCAGTAACAAAGAGGAAATCTAATATTAATATTCCGAAGATAATTTCCTTCTCTAAGGAGCCGATAACACAGGGATCTTTAACAGGCGAAGGTTCACAGGTGGAAAAAACATGTGATTCTAATAAAATAGATGATCAGATTCATGTCACTCGGAGCCATGTTTTACCAAATATATTAAAAACGGATAAATCACTACTACAAGGTGAATCTGAACCTACAGAGAACATTCAAATAACACCTGATGAAGTTAACGAGAACGATGTTGCAGACCGTGACAATGGGCAGAACATTAACTCTCCTACTAATAATTCTAGTGACTTATCAAATATTCAGTATACTGAAAAGGGGACTACGAAAAAGGCAAAAATATGAAATATCAGTGAGTGAAAGGAAAAAGAGGAAATATGATACATTTGTGGAAAAACATGGTGTGAAGAACGGTTGTGGGGAGCAATGTCCAAAATATATCTGAGGCCAGAAGAGAATTTCTTAATTCTGAGTTTTGGAAAATGGCAGATGAAAATGAATGAAAAGAAAGTCTTTCATATTGCATCATATCTCATCAACTGCTGTAAAGCAAAGGACTACAGTTGTTGTTACTGATGTAGGCCAGGAGAGTTATCGAAGAAATAATTCATATAATTATATGCTCAAAAATGAAAATGGCACTTCACATAGTGTTTGTAAAAATTTTTTCAACAAACCTTGGTTTCAATGGAAACAATGACAAGGTTGTTCGTACAGAATTATTGAACGCAAAAAATTCTGTAGTGCCTGTGGCAGACATGAGATGTACAAAAGAGCCCCATAATAAAATGGACGATGAAGTCATTCGCCAGCTCATTTCAACATTCAATCCAACCATTTCGCATTACCGCAGGGAACATGCACCACGCCGCCTTTATCTGCCAAGTGATCTCTCATTCACCACAATGCATGACAAAAACCCCAATTTTAAATGTTCGTATGAAAAATACCGGGTGGTGGCATGAAGAATGCGAGAGTTGTGAGGTGTTTAACTTACATAATAAAAGCCATACAAATAACAATCTCGATGAAAATTGTGATGTTTGTATGACGTGGAGCAAACATATTGAGAGAGCAAACAAATCTCGAGCAGAATACAGAGAAGATGCCTTAAGAGATGAAGAAGTAGGAGAAATAGTGTATTGCGCAGATTTAGAAAAAGTTATAATGTTACCACGGCTTGAGATGTTTGAAAGTGTGATTTTTACAAATCGTTTAACAGTGTACAACGAAAGTTTTGTTCCAGTTGGAAAGAAAAGAAACCGCAAGCGATTTGCAGCTCTCTGGCATGAAGCTTTGTTCAAACGAAACAAAGAAGAGTTGATCAGTATATTTTACCAACAAGAATTGGGCATTATTTTCATTTTTAATATATATTGTAAATTCCGATGAAATATGTGCAAATGAAATAAATATGAAATACTTTGTGTCGGGCCATACGTTTATGGCTGCTGACTCCTTTCATCACCGAGTGGCGGTTTCCATGAAAAAAATGGGCAACAAGCTTCATGATTTCTCAGATTTTGTACAAGCTGTAAAAGGTGCTGCTCATAAAACCGAGGTCCTGCCAATGGAGCTACAGCATTTTTAAATTTGGGAAGATTTTTCCTCACAATACAAATTAACTCGTACAGAGCCGAGGCCATATTTACATATGGTTCAGGTAACCGTCCACAGAGGATCGTATAATATCACATATAAAAATGGCTTTGATGGTCCATCATTTGATCTTAATTTTTAAACCGCCAAGATAACAAAAAATGGAAAACTGCGGCCACCCAAAAAACAAACAAAAGTTCTTGGAATTTCTTCGCAGAAGAAAGCCAACATAATAAAAAATTTGTCTGGAATTATGAAAAATCGGTTGCAATTCTGGGACACTCTTCCAGTTTCAGATGAGAGCTGAACAAAATTTATGTTTTTTATTGTTTTTCTATTTGTATTATTCTAGCTTACTTTTGGGTTTATTTCCAGTATAAATACGTATTATTTTCTGAAAAATTCTTTTAATATCCCACAAATGTAGCGTATTCTTCATGTATCACATTATAAATAAATCGTTTCTAGATAATGTTTTATTTATTATTCAATCTCCTATCCAAGTCCATGTGGTAAGAAACAGAATCGAACGTTATCTATTAATTAATCGTTAGCGCAAAGAGACGTATCTCAAATTTTTGTTCACAATTCCTTAGCCAATTAGCCGTATCTCAGTTTAAAACTAAAATAGTAGTTTATGTAAGACAAGTTAATTACCATGTCATTTTTGTTTTAATCTTTATTGTATTTACCCAAAAACAACCCTTAAAAAAATTTGACTATGTAGGTGCGGTTTTGAAATTCTTTAAAAATCCTTATATCTCAAAACAAGGAAATTTGAGATACGTCTTTTTGGCTTACGAGGGCAGTATGGTAAAATACTATTAGATGCAGTGGAATTGACAACTTGATTTATTTAAATAATGGGTCTTTTTTTATAGAGAAATACAAACAAATCTCATCAGCTATAGACCTAACAATTTGCTCAGCTGATATTGTACACTTGCTGAACTGGTCCATTCTTGAAGACCTGCATGTTTCTGACCATTTACCTTGTATATCAAAAATTTCAATATGTCCTAGAGTTCATATCAATTCATCATATTTAAAGTGAAATTTCAAAAATGCTAACTGGAATTTATTCTACACAGAAGCTCAGGAAAAATTCAGTAGTCGTAATATAAATAAATATGATAATTTTGATCAAAATTTGAATACTTTAGCTGACATGACTATCCCTAAGTTCAAGACTGGTAAAGTATCTCATTTCAATGTACCATGGTGAAATGACAAATGTAAAGAACTTGTCAATATCAGATAAACTAGTTTTGCCAAATATGTAAATGACCCAACCCTGATTAACTTAGATACTTAGAATATAAAAAAATTACGCGATTGCCAAAAGAACCTTCAAATATCTAAAAAAGGAGAACTGGCAACAATTTTTTGTTCGTCTATTGTATGTAAATATTAATTTTGAATAATTAAATACAAGTACAATTTTAGCTTCAGATTCAACAGATCACTTCACCAACCCATTCACTTCACAAGAATTACATTTTGCGCTTGAGAAAAATAATAACACAGCACCAGGAAGCGATAACATTCATTATTTGATGTTATCTAAGCTACCAGATATAGCTAGAAATTCTCTATTTAACATTCTAAACAATATTTGGAATAACAATACAAATCCACCATTGGAATGGAAAAATTATATTGTGAAACCCATACCCAAACATGGTAAATCTCCAAACCACGCTTCTTCATACAGAGCTATTTTGTTAACATCTTGAATATTGAAGACTTACGAGCGGTTGATTAAATCTCGGTTGGAATATTTCTTGGAACATGATAAATTAATTCCAGATTCTCAGTTTGGATTAAGGAAAAAAATTAACTTCAGAAAACATAGCTAATATAGTAACTGATATACATCTGTTATCTGTAGAGTAGGGAGGGTGAGTGTATCACTTAGGCCACATGTGACCCTGTGATCCTGTCCTTCTTAGGAAGGTGGACAGGTCACTAGGAGACATCTCTTTTATATGGGCAAGTGTAGGCCAAGACTCACCGAACACACACTCTCTTATTGACGTTAACTCCGGACACTCGCATAAGACATGCCTTAAATATAACTTATATACAAATAGCTTTTTCAGATAATCAGTCTACCACTGCTCTGTTTTTTTAGACATTACAAAAGCCTACGACACTGTTAACTTAAATATACTCTTCCAGAAAATGTGTGAAATTGGTATTCCGGTAAATATATCAAATCAAATATGTAAGTTATATACCAATCGAAAACTAGTAATAAGAAATAACAATACATATTCACTTGTAATTTTTCTGTTTTGGATGAGATTTAGTAATGGGTTCTCATTAGACCCTGAATCTTTTTCTGCTTATAATAGGATTTGAAAAATGTGTTCTTATTAGACCTTGATATCAAATTTATTTTACAATATTCATTTAGCTAATTTACATATTTGTTTTGGGACATTACCAAATTACATAATTTATAACTCTCACAAATTGGAATACATTCCTTAATATTTACATTTATACCTAATTGTCAGAGTTTTAGTTCTGTGCTCACTTTTGATAACTTGTCATTTGTCATAATTGTTTTTTTTTCAACTTAACACGTGTAGGTAGGAACTGTAAAATATAAAAATGTTCAAAAGTTATCGACAGTTAGCCCCAAATAGGGGAATATTTTAAATTTAATGTAAGTTTTAATATTTTTATGATTTCGTAGTCTACATATGTATTGTCGACTTTTTAATTGAGGTTCTTGTATATACTTGACGAGTAAGTAAGATGGCGTAACAGCCGAAAGCGCTTTGCGATTTTTCTAAAATTAAATTATTTTACACAGAATACACTGTTTTCCTGACTGTTTAGTAATGGGCTTACAATATCTGATGAAAAATCGGTAATGATGACATTCACAAGAAAACGATATAGTCACCAAAATACGATAAATTAAGCGAACTACGTATTCTCTAATAAAACATCTACAAAGTTCTTAGGTGTAATGCTGGACTCAAAGTTAAATTGGAAAGATAACATAAACTATTCAATAAAAAGAACTGAAAATGGGATAAATATAATGAGAGCTTTCAAGCATCACGAATGGGGCGCAGATCCAAATATTATGCTTATCTTCTATAAATCATATGTTCGATCCATTCTTGATTATGCATCAATTCTATATCATCCAGCGATACGCATATATACAGACGGCTCAAAAACGAAAGAATGCTCAGAACTGGCTGGTATCTCAATTGCTACAAAAGAACTAACCATAAAAGGAATTTCTGGTATAAACATAACAATCTGCACTGACAGTAGACCAGCCTCATTAGCCTTGCACAGACAACGTGTTATATCGGGGCTAGTACTAGAGTGTCACCAAGATTTAGCTAACGCCTCGACAGATAACAATATTATCCTGAGGTGGGTTAAAGGGCACGACAGGAGCCGATTCTTTAGCCAGGGAAACGGCTGGACTAAAAATTTCAGGACCCAGTGACACCTACGGCCTGGCGACTTCGACAATTGCGGAACTAGACAAACGTTACATCCATGCTCAATCCCTCAAGAGATGGGATGGAACCAAAGGATGCAGACTTGCTAGGATCATCCTGGGCGACCCTGGGAAGCTGGCGATGACCAGGGCGATGACCAGGAAAAACCTACGTTTAACAGTAGGATTTCTGACTGGCCACTGTCAACTAAGCAAACACCTCCATACTATGGGGCTAGTGGACACACCTCTATGCAGGATGTGTGAATAGGAAGATGAAACTGTCAGGCGTGTCTTATGCGAGGGTCCGGAGTTATCGTCAATAAGAGAGTGAGTTCGGTGAGCCTTGTGACCTGTCCACCTTCCTGGGAAGGACAGGAGATTCGGAAGAAGAAATAGTTAACCTTAAGAAAAGGCAACATTTTTCATGTAATCGTGTTTATTAAAAATGGAACCATCTACCTGAGGATGTTGTGACTACACCATCCGTTAATATTTTCAAGAACATACTGAACACTTTCATATTTTCTAATCGTTTTTTTCAATTTTGTTTTGTTTTTGTAATTCCTGCGTTTATCTTATTGTAATAGTAATACACTACTCTTTAACCAACTGGTTGCAACCAATAGCTGTTCTGTTCTGGTATAGATTTAGGGTAACGAAGTAGCGGTCCGAATTGCCATGAGAAGAGGTCTCAGATCATAGGCCCTGAGCCTCGGACGGAAACCCCATCAAATCTGGCAAAGAGAACTATCAAACGTCAAAGCAGATATCTATGGACAGGAAGGAAATCAGATCTGTTACTGTTTGGTGGAAAACACCAAGTGCCTCTGCTACTATGTGGCTGCCGAACGAGATAGACTACCTACCCTTGAGGCTACGTTCATGAATATCAAGATAGAGTTACTTCACATATTACCAACCTTCTTGTAGGGATTGAAATGAAGGTATAATTCTAATTTGAATCGGAAATCGATATAAACGGTGTTTTTGCAATGCAAGGTTCTGAAAAGAGTACTTATAGAAACCAAACCGACTTCTTTTAACCCTCATGGAACAGTGGCAATAACGACTAAATTGATATCAGTTGGCACTGGAAAACATTTTCATATAATTTATTATTATTTTTCAGAATCGTCTTTGTAATTATTGGAAACAGCTGTCACATTATTTGGGTTCTGTCATCGCTTGGTATAGATATTCTCAATTTGGTGTTATTGATGAGAGTGGAAATACAATTTAGAATTCTCAATGACAAACTGAAACGGATATTCGATGTTGATCAAACCAACAACTACCATTCGCAAATGATAATATCTAACAAACTAAAACAATGCGTTGATCATCATAACTACCTCATTCGGTAAGTACCAAAGAGGGATAACTTGATTTATGTAACGGTTTCAACATAAAGTCATAACAAAGCTTTCAATTTTTCCTTCAACACATTGGTATAAAAGTTGAAAATTCAACTAGACCAGGAGATGAGTTTACGAGCAACAACTCTGCGAATGCATGGTCCATCAACTAGCATTGTTTATAACTTGCCAAGATAAATTGAATTACACAGACAGTCTTTGACAATCCGAATTCGGCGCAAAGACCCTAAAACGTTCCCTAGGGTCTTTACGCCGAATCCGGATTGTCAAAGACTGTCTGTGATGCTTGTGAGGGATTACTTCGGTTTTTGTATCTCAGAGCTAGTCAAAAAAGATGAAGATCGATTAATTCGATTCTCCGCTCGTCCTATATCGACGGTCGTCAGGCAGGAATTATTGGGGATCGAATTGTAGGTCTTTTTTTCAATGAAAACGTAACCGGAGAAACATAACTTAATATGCTCCAAGAAGAACTGATTCCTACTTTAGTGAATTTATTCCCCAATAATTGGGACCCCAGCTTATTCGACCAACGGATGTGGTTTCTTACTAGGGAGGTTGCCAGTTAGCGTCCATAGTTAGCCATTGGTAATCGCGCAGGCAGAACATTCAAAAAAAAAATCATCAAACAAACACAGCAAAATTTTTTTGACAAGGCATGGCATTCATGAAACAGTCCAATAGCCTAAGACGTTAAACATCTTAACGATATAAAAACAAAACAAAAAACTACTAATGTAGATGAAGTAAACAAATTGTTACGTAAAGAAAACCAAGAAATAAGAGAAATTACTTACTAATATAATTGGAAGCTCTATCTAACTCCCTAACAGAACATAGCCCCTGTCAAGCTGAAATTTTTAAATATATTATATACCGGGTGTCCCAAGCTATCGTATACAGGCAAAATCGCGCTTATTCAACTATTCAATTGATAAATGGAAAAACTGCTGTTTTGTGGGTACGTTGCGAACGGACTTTTGTGATATCCGACTTGCTTCCACCTCTAATTTCTTATATGTAGCTGATTCTTGGATGAGGGCTGGTCGAAGAGAATACACCACACTTTCTACACTTTATTATACTATATTATACTATTTTTATTATTCTTTATTTTATTATTAGAGAACAAACTGTAAGTACATAGAGATTAATTACATAAATTTAATACTTTTTGTTCAGAGTCTCTCGGCTTTCTCATTTCCCTCTCATATTTGGAGGGCGGAGTTACTACTAGACTATTCAAAATTGCGGGGTTGCCACTAACAATTAATGTCTTAAGATTATGGAGGATAAATTGGAAACTCAACATAGCGGCCTCCCTTGAAATCTCCTAGTTTCAAAGAAAAATGAAATGAACATAAAATATAAAGGTACTTAATATTAAAGGTTACGAAGCGCAAAGCATAACCTAGTGTTACAATAAAATTAAAAGTGATTTGACAAGTACAAATGCAAATAAATAACCTAACTAATTACAGTGAAGCATAAAGTCACATAATTGCGCATATTACACTGAACGAGTCTTATCCTTATCATAGATTGGCAAAACACTTATTTTAGTGACCGAACGTTTAAAGGTTGTCTTTTTCACTTCAACAGTCACCACTCGAATAAGTCCATCAGCACCAGGATGTACATCAATTATTATTCCAACCTTCCAGGTTAAAGGAGGAGTGTCATCGTGCAATAAAACACTCTGACCAATCTTGTAACTGTCGTTTGGAATTTGCCATTTTGGACGTTCTTGTAGTGTATGCAAATAGCTGCGAGACCAGTTTTTCCAATATTGTTCAAATAATGTTCGTAATTGTTTATAACGACAACGTAATGTAGACTGCTTAGCATCTAATGGATTTTCAGGTAAAGCTGTTAGTGGGGCACCAATTATGAAGTGCCCAGGCGATAAAATTTCGAAGTCATCTGGATCTTCACTGAGTGGGGTCAGAGGGCGAGAATTTACTATTGATTCAATTTGAACCAGCAGAGAATAGAAATCCTCGTAAGTTGAAAGAGTGTTTTGTAAGACACGTTTGAGGTGATATCTAGTAAGACGTACAGCACTCTTCCATAATCCCCCATGATGTGGGGTACGAGGAGGTATGAAATGCCAAGAAATGCGATTATCGATTAAAAACTTTTGAAGAATATCATCTTTGATTTCATTTATAAGGTTGGCAGCACCAACAAAATTTGTGCCATTGTCGGAATAGACATCTGCGAGATATCTTTCTTTTAAACGCATTCATGAAACTATTAGTTGACAGTTCTGTCACCAATTCGATATGAATGGCCTTGGAAGCAAAACATATAAAAATGCATATCCAGGCCTTTATAG
Source organism: Galerucella calmariensis (assembly GCA_910591675.1). Lineage (NCBI taxonomy): Eukaryota > Metazoa > Arthropoda > Insecta > Coleoptera > Chrysomelidae > Galerucella > Galerucella calmariensis. The sequence continues at coordinate 14,437 of CAJUYG010003465.1, forward strand.
ACTTTGTATTTCGCAAAAAACTGTTTTTTATTAAGAACGGACCTGCATAGTCCAGTCCAAGTACAGAAAATATTTTAGAAGGCTGCACTCTAGATGCTGGGAGATCACCCATTTTTTGATATCCACGATTTGGTGAAACTTGAAAGCAAACAACACATTTTCTCAAAATTCCTCTGACTGTATTTCGACCCTGTACAGGCCAATAATTTTGTCGAATAACAGATAATAAGGTTTGTGGCCCTGCATGCAGATGTTTAAAATGAAAATATCGTACGATAAGTAAAGTTAAGTGACAGTTTGACGGTAAAACAATTGGATGTTTATTATCGAAAGATAAATCCGAAACTGTGAATTTGAAATTCTCTTCGTTTCCAACTACTAAAATTTTATTATGAAGGTCGATGATAAATTAATTTTCTATAATGTCTATACCGATGATGCTTTGGCTACCAGAAATTAGTGTTCCATCTGAGTATTACAGTGTGTAATGAGCTGTTTTAAGAACTAAGTTTCTTCCAGTAGGTTTTGGATTCTGACGAAGACGAAGTGTACTTTTGGTGATCAATATCCCCGCTGACTAAGTTTTTTTCCATTTTCAATTAAAAGTGCGGTTTTTGTATATGACTGCTCCAAAGTGAACTTTTATTCGTTTCCTTCATGAAAGTCGGCTAGGTGTGGGAGATCGACTTAATAGTGAGGCATACTATTTTAACTGCTAAGTGGACCAAGAACTGACTATTTGAATAAATTACCAACGATATTTTTCTCAATTTTCAGATTTTTGGAGAACTTCAGTGAAATATTTTCGGTAATAACTTTGTGTTCAATTGGTGTGATATTAACGTCGATGTCTATTCGAATGTATATTTTATCTGGTAGGTAAGTGATTCCCCTATATCTAATTACAACTGCAACAAAAATAAAATAAATGCCCAGTACTCAATTTTCAATCTCATAAGATTCACAAATAAATTTCCAGACTTTCTAGACACACCTGGTTGTTGAACTTACACCTATCAACTATCAGAGCTGAGTCAATGAAAACTTCGCTTTTTTAAATAGAAAAAAAAATTGAGGCATAAAAACACATTTCCAAATTTCCATATCATTTATATCTCATTTTATTTCAGCAATGACTTGAACTATAAGATTGAAGCGTTATTTCATTTAATTGCTGGATTGTGTCAGACTTTTTTTTGTTATTGCATTCCGTCAGAGGCAGTGATGATGCAGGTATTGTATTTATTAAGCTAAATTTAGGAGAACACAAGAAAGAGTTGGAATTGATATTAAACTGACAAATTAGACGACACATGACACGCTGAAATCGCTTTTATCATCATTTAAATAATTAACTATATAGTTTGGCAAGTTTATCTGAAGCTACACGGCATCGGTAAGAGGCGAGGAAACATGGCGCATATCTGTCATAAACGTACAAATGGCGTACGGTACCTATTTTACCAAGTAAAATTGAAAATAAAAAGGTCACTGACAATACCAACGCCACTGGATAGATCAATATCAGACAATTGAGGGAGTGAGAGATAAAGAACACACGTACGCGCTTGCCAATAAGAAGTCAGCTGGTCAGGCCTTTCGATAAAAATCACCAATTATGTAATTCGGAGGGTGTGGTAATTATGGTTTTCATACAACGCTGCAGAGCTTGAAGAAGCCCATAGCAATTTTGGAGAAGTGTGCATCTTTTAATATTCATAAATTGAAAATATAATGTTAATAGAAAAAATCCAAAGAAACGAGCACATTAAAGAATTAACGTTTAATCATATTGTTAATATTGTAAATAATAAAAAGTCCCTTTCCTAATTATTATCACTATATACTTAGCACTTTAGCTTTTTCATAGTTAAACGGGGCAATATCGAATGTTTTCGACTGCATTTCTTCAACGGCTTCAGATAAACTTGCCAAAGTATAGACTCATTCATATCTGAATGATTGTGATATTGCCTAAATATATTGTTGAGTATCTTCTCAATCAAGTTAAAACCTTCCAGCTATGCACTTAAGAATTCCTCCAGATCTCTATCAAAAACATCCAATTCTTTGTTGGTACGGATTCTATACCATCCTGTTGCTGCTTCTACTATTGGGCTATGTATATGTTTATCTTCGTACGTCTTGATGTTGGGATTTCAAGAAGTCGTACCTGTAAATGCGAAAGTCCTGAACTAGAGTGGTGACCACTATACACGAAAAATAGGGTAGAATAACTAAAAAATTGGCAACTTATCAACCAGACAAAAAACAATCGCTCACCACATAATAAATAATTTAAAATACAAGACTGTTGCCTTTACCTCACCAAAAAGAAAAGGAAACAATTTAATCCAAGTCGAAAGACGAAAATGGAAGGGGAAATCAATATAGATTGATGACAAATAAGTATTTAGTGCGCCACTGAAATTTTTAAGAAGAAAAATGAAAAAAACCAAATTGCATCATACAGCTCGAAAGCACTAATTTTGTGACATTTGTGACATTTCGACCTAGTCTGTCTCTGTTCTGGCTATTACCAGTGAAATAAAGATAATTGGTTTTTCCATTGTCAATTTACAATACACTGGATAGCAACAAAATCGAAGAACGTACAAGGAAAATTCTGCTCAAAATTGGTTTTTCTATCTTCAATTTTGAGCAGAATTTTCCTCGTACGTTCTTCGATTTTGTTGATTTCCAGTGTATTGTTGTCCTCATTATGTCATCTACAAAAGTAGATTGGTACCAGAGAAATAAGTGTTTGAGGTTGGATAAGTACCTATCTGATGATGTATTATTTTATTATGCTCTTAGCTTTGCCATTTGCTTCAACAATCCTCATTACATTTTTCACATTTCTCTCAGTGCTACATACCGGTCGACTATCTCCTCAACAAAACGAATTCTACTCAATAACAAGCAACAGCATAGAGAATTCCACAGAAAACTATCCACCCCATATAATTCAAATAACTTAGCTTCATTTTTAAATTTAATGTTTTTTTTGACAAAAATTGTGAAAAAAACCTAAAAACAAAAAAAAAATTCCACCACAGCGGCGAGTCGAACCGCCATAATTCAGATTTAATTCTTAGATATCCCGTGCTTCTACCCGTATCGCTATCTTCTACGAGGTCAGAAGTATTCGTAAGTGGTAGTAAAATGGAGTTCGACACAACTATTGCGTATCGCTGAACGTTACTTAAGCTAATTCCATCTTTTCTACATATTGTCTGTGAGTGAGAATGAATGATTTCACGAAACGCCGAACACAGCAGTGATAGGATCTCGTTTTAAAATGTTCATTTAATATTACATGAACAATAATTTTTTATTGATAATTGATATTTTTTTCCGTACAAAGCCAAGCTTTGTAGGTCTTTAAAAGGCATTTGAAAAAGTATTTAATTAACTTTTTTTTTGTAAAATCCAGTAAAGAAATATGAGCAGAAAACGTGAAATATCGTTAAGATGATAGTTTTGATTGACTTTTAAAAAATGTGAGATGCAATTTAACATCATATCGTCTTGTACATCGTACACAAAAAATCAGCCTTACGAAATCGAACAATGCTCACGGCCTAAATTGGAGTGAACTTGGCAGCCAATTCCCGAAGTCACACGAACGATCATAGACGTGGGAATATATTTTTTTCAAGATCAGCACATAACAAGCCATCATATACATTGTTGAGAGAATAAAAAAATATTTAATTTAATATGACCGATACATTTTTCTATTTTATCAATACAATCAAATATTATAATATACTATACTTCAAAATTAAACATAGTGTATCAACTCAAAGATAACGGAAAATCAGATTATGTGATACTCTGTAAAAAAAGAAAAGCACTTTGACGCCGTCGAATGGGTAGAAATACTAACCCCAATATTTAAAAAAACCATTTCAAATCGAAGGAAACGAGAAGCCAGGCTGGAATTCATACAAAAAATGGACATACCAATAAAGGGTACCACATACGGAAGGAAAATCGCTTCGGTGCCGTCAAAGGGGTTGCAATGCTACCCTCAATATTTAAAAAATAATTTTCAAAAGAAAACGAGAAGTCAAGTTGGGATTTATACAAAAAATGTACATACTAATGAGGATACCATTCCGTATGGAAGGAAAATCGCTTCATTGCCGTCTCAGGGGTAGAAATGCTACCCCCAATATTTAAAAAAATGATTTCAAACCGAAGGAAACGAGAAGCCAGGTTGAAATGTATACAAAAAATGAACATAACAATAAGGATACCACATACGGAAGTAAAATCGCTTCGGTGCCGTCGAAGGGGTAGAAATGATACTCCCAATATTTAAAAAGATCATTTTATCCCGAAGGAAACGAGAAGCCAGGTTGATATTTATACAAAAAATGAACATACTTATAAGGATACCACATACGAGAATAAAATCGCTTCGGTGCCGTCGAAGGGGTAGAATTGCCACCCTCGATATTTAAAAAATCATTTCCAACCGAAGAAAACGAGAAGCCAGGTTGAGATTTCAACACAAAACAGATATAGAAATGCTGCCCCCAATATTTGAAAAAATTACTTCAGCACGGAAGAAAGAGAAAATGGTTTAATATTGATCGAATGGGTGAAAAATCACATAAGAAAATATAATATGTATCAAAATGTTGATATTTAATTTTCAATACATCAAATTTCCCATATTTTTTTTTGAAAATTTACACGAGTCAAGTGCCTTGATACGTTAAAATTCAATTGAAATTATCACACCACCAGATTGTTAGTCAAAAATTGTTATTGGATATGAAATATGAATCGATTCTATTAGTTAGGTCACCCAATATGGATATAAAATCATTCCTTTCCTCACGCGTGCACCTTGAAGGCAAATATTTTCACTGTTGGGTTGGGAGTTCACTCGTTGCGGGTCATAAGCCGAATCTCCTCTTTGTATATCTATCTATATAATTGTGTTGCTTCGTCAATTAAAGCGTTATTCAACTAGATTTGAATTTTCGATTACTTGTGCATTATTTACAAGTTTATTTAGCATTAGTTTTTTTGTTTTTTATTAATAATTAGTGGAATAAGCTTTACATTTTTAGTTTCCAAATAAGAATCACCCATTTTAAATTTTCACTTGTACAATTTTGTATGTAACTATAAAAAATATTTAGATTACTTGCGTTTTTTTAAATACTTTAAAAATCCGATAACATCGTCAATTTATATTGTTAAAATCAATATCTCAACTTATGTTATAATTCTCCTACTTGCTGTTATATTTTAAAATTCCCACCCACATTAAAAATAAGACAGTTGAAAACTCAAAACTCATGCGGAAGCAACTCGAACTACGAGCCAGTCACCGTCTGATTTTCCCACTCCAGTACAAGAAGCCGAAGAAACATGAGCTCTCCGGCATAAACATTGTGCAAAATAGCTAGCTGGGGCAAACAGGCCTATACCTTTTTAAATATTATTATAATAATGTAGTGTAGTGCTTCTATAATTTGGACAATTCAGGTAAAAGCCAACCTTTTATGTTCCCAATCAAATCAGTGAATATTTGATGGCTTGGTTACATTTTCGCTTCATTTTTTGATGATCGGTTAACCCACGCGGCGTTGCCCCAAACTCTACTTATCGTGGAACTTTTGTTTTCGTACCGCTGTTATGTATTAAATCCTTAAAAGCAACTCGGTTGTTGTTTGTTCTTTTGTAAGTGAATCCTCCGATACTCGGACGTTATAAATGATTGTGCATTATGTTTTGTTCCTTCATTAGAACTTTGTTAACCATAAGTTTGGCAACGCCCGGTACGTCGACTTGAACGCGCTGCGCTGCTAGCATCAGAAAGAAACAGCCTTCCCCACTTCATCCACTACGTCTCACGGTCATGCTAGACTGTACATCGCCTGCCGCTTGGAAATCTTCGTCGAAGAGCAAGCTACATAGGCTGAATAAACGAAATCAGCTGATACATATGCGATATTTGAATATTTTTTTGATTGTGATCAAATCCTGCGAGTAGGCGGCAGATTACCATTTGCTGACATTAATTACGATAAAAAATTCCCTATTCTCCTTCCTGCAAAGGACATAATTGTACGCCTCCTTATTGAAAAGGAGCATATTCGCCTCGGACATAAGGGTCCACAAAATATTTTAGGGAACCTTAGACAAAAGTATTGGACTTTAGGTGGGGTCCGACTTATAAAAAGTATAATCGCTAAATGTATTACTTGCTATCGTTTCAATGCTCAATTTTCCTCCCAATTAATGGCACCTTTACCGGTAGATAGATTATCTCCGGCTTGCGCTTTTTTGAAGGTCTGTGTAGATTTCGCCGGTCCTATTTCTTTACGGTCCTCGAGACTGCGTAAAGCCCCTTGTTTTAAAGCGTATACCGCAATTTACGCGTGTATGGTGACTAAAGCCGTCCGCTAGTTACCAGCCTAACTACTGACACATTTATTTCTTCGCTAAATAGGTTTATTGGTAGACGCGGTAACCCTCAAACTATATACAGTGATAACGGCACTAATTTTGTAGGCGCCAGAAATCAGTTACAGGAACTGGTTGAATTTTTTAAATCTAGTGCAAATTTTGATAAGATCATTTCTTTCCTCTCACTGACAGAAATTACCTGGAAATTTATTCCCTCCAGAAGACCACATTGGGGTGGTTTATGGGAAATAAATGTGAAATCTGTCAAGACTCATTTATTTTAAACTTATGGGATCTTCTTCTTCAACTTATGAAGAAACCGCTACTATACTTATTTAGATTGAAGCTATTCTAAATAGCCGTCCGCTGTACCCTTTATCGGATAACCCTAATGACCTTTTGCCATTGACTCCTGGTCATTTTTTGATTGGGTGTCCCTTGACTGCCTTCGCTGACCGCGATTGCAGTAAGACCCCT
>CAJUYG010003466.1:7698-21341 GCA_910591675.1 Galerucella calmariensis
AACAAATTGAGTACCTGCTAATTTTTAAATAGTTTTAAACATTCATTAATAGAATGAGTTATATACTTTCCAAATCTTTTTACTTATTGTTTAGTTGGGTACTTATTTTATAAAATTTATTCTGTATTTAATTATTTCCAAAAAACATATATGGTACCTACCTTTGTTATTTTCTATATTTTTTCAATGTATTTTCCTCTCTTTATTTCCCTAAACATTCATTAATAGAATGAGTTATATACTTTCCAAATCTTTTTACTTATTGTTAAGTTGGGTACTTATTTTATAAAATTTATTCTGTATTTACTTATTTTCCAAAAACATATGGTAGTTTTGATATTTCCTATATTTTTCCAATGTATAATCCTCTCTTTATTTTCCACTACTACTACTAATTATAAATAAATACCTACAGTGTTTTTGAAATATTTTGGATCTTTTAAGAATAATTTGTATGCAAAAATTTGACCAATTCAAAATTTATCAACAAATTGAGTACCTGCTAATTTTTAAATAGTTTTAAACATTCATTGATAGATTGAGTTATATACTTTCCAAATCTTTTTACTTATTGTTAAGTTGGGTACTTATTTTATAAAATTTATTCTGTATTTACTTATTTTCCAAAAACATATGGTAGCTTTGTTATTTCCTATATTTTTTTCAATGTATTATCCTCTCTTTATTTCCCACTACTACTACTACTACTACTATTAATAATGAATAGATACAGTGTTTTTGAAATATTTTGGATCTTTTAAGAATAATTTGTACACAAAAAATTGACCAATTCAAAATTTGCCAACAAATTGAGTACCTGCTAATTTTGAAATAGTTTAAAGTATTCATCAATAGAATAGGTTATATATTTTCCAAATCTTTGTCCTTATTGTTAAAAGTTGGGTACTTATTTTATAAAATTTATTCTGTATCTAATACTTATTTCCCAACAACATATGGTAGCTTTGTTATTTTCTATATTTTTTCAATGTATTTTCCTCTCTTTATTTCCCTATTTCTACTACTACTACTACTACTATTAATAATGAATAAATACAGTGTTTTTGAAATATTATGGATCTTTTGGGAATAATTTTTATACAAAAAGTTTAACTGATTAAAAATGTTTCAACAAATTGAGTACCTCTTGATTTTGAAATAGTTTAGAAAATTCATCAATATAGTAAGTTATATTATATGCTACTGCATGTAAATAAATGCTTACTGCTAATAATTTATATATAAGAACTTGGAATATTGTTAAAAATTATTTAGAATTTAAAACAGTTTGCAAACCCAATTTTCAAAAGACATGAGTAAGCTATATTGTTCTCCATATATTCCAAATTATTATTGAAAATGTATAGGTACATGTAAATATTTTGTTGATATTCGATATAACATTTTGAAAACCGTGACTTTAAATTTATTTGTTCATGTTTGTACATTTACTTTGCCAGAAAAGGTGAACTGCTGGATGGTTGCAGCCAGACGAGTACTTCCTATAATAAGCCGGTGGGGAATATTTTCTGTCGGCTGTCGACGTTTTGACCGATTGATTATATTTTCTACTGGCTGGGGTCATCTTCCAGCCACGGGGGACAAATTTCCATCTACGAGGGGTAACTTTAAGCCCCAAGCAATGTCGTTCCTCATTTTTATAAATATTCTCCTCTCTTTCTTTCACGAGTTGGTTATTTTTTCTAAAGACATAGGTAAGCTATGTCAATCCTCTTTTTTCTAAATATTGCCCTCCCTTTCATTTGCGAGTTGGTTATTTTTTCAAAAGACATAGGTAAGCTATGTCGTTCCTCATTTTTCTAAATATTCTCCTCCCTTTCTTTCACGAGTTGGTTTTTTTTTCAAAAAACATAGGTAAGCTATGTCGCTCCTCATTTTTCTAAATATTGTCCCTCCTTTCTTTTATGAATTGGTTATTTTTTCAAAAGACATAGGTAAGCTATGTCGCTCCTCATTTTTCTAAATACTGTCCTCCATTTCTTACAAGAGTTGGTTATTTTTTCAAAAGACATAGGTAAGCTATGTCGCTCCTCATATTTCTAACTATTGTCCTCCATTTCTTTCAAGAGTTGGTTATTTTTTTAAAAGACATAGGTAAGCTATGTCGCTCCTCATTTTTCCAAATATTGTCCCCCATTTCTCTCAAGAGTTGGTTATGTTTCCAAAGACATAGGTAAGCTATGTCGCTCCTCATTTTTCTAAATATTGTCCTCCATTTCTTTCAAGAGTTAGTTATTTTTCAAAAGAAATAGGTAAGCTATGACCTTCCTCATTTTTCTAAATATTATCCTGCCTTTCCTTCTCAATCTGGTTCTCTTTTCAACAGACATTGGTAATGGCCATTTTTTCCAGGACTTCCTTTTCAGCACACTAACATTTTCTTACAGGCTTCATAGATTTCGTCGAATTTTTAAAAAAAATTTCAATTTTGTTTAATTTTCTGTTTCAGAAATTTTTTTAGGGATAGATCTCTCAATTATAATAAAACTTATAAGCCTTATATTATTTGGTAAAGTATCGTTTGCATGTTTATTCTCTCAACTGCATGAGTTTAGTATTTGCATGCTCAAGCTTGAGTGTAGCAGGGATTGGTGAAGTAGTGGTGATATTTGTAATTCATGTTTAATGTTTTCGGTCAAAATATTGTAATAAATGTTAGTACCTAGATGTTAATATTTTGTTGTTATTCGACATACAATTGTTTAAACTTTATTTGTACCTGTTTGTATATTTTTAATACTGCACTTTGCTAGTAAAGACATAACTTCTGGCAGGGTGCAGCCGGTAGAAAACATCCTGTAAGCCGGTGGAGAATATTTTCTGTCGGTTGTAGACTTTTTGACCGATTGATTATATTTTCTACTGGCTGGAGTCATCTTCCAGCCAAGGGGGACAAATTTCCATCTACAAGCACCATCCACATCCACAAGCAATCTCAATTCTAATATTTCTAAATATTGTCCTGTCTTTCTTTCACAAGTTGGTTATTTTTTTTTTCAAAAGACATAGGTAAGCTATGTCGCTCCTAATTTTTCTAAATATTTTCCTCCCTTTTTTTCACGAGTTGGTTATTTGTTTTTTCAAAATACATAGGTAAGCTACTTCGTTCCTCATTTTTCTAAATAATCCTGCATTTCTTTCACAAGTTTGTTCTTTTTTTAACAGACATTCCTAGACTTTTTTATTTTACCCGTTAAGTACGTCACATGTTCAAACTGAGTGGTTTGCGATTGACTTTTTCCTGCACGGATGCACGTAGTACCAGACTGTGGTATAGTGCTCGTTCCTAGGTTGTCGGTAAGCCTCGTTTCCAAAGCGAGCAGTCAACCGGATAGGGCGAGTGCGCTTAAGTGTTTTCCGTTTGTTGAATGGGTATGGAATGGGATGACAAGCTGGGGAAATAGTTGCCCAGTATGGGCTATCAAAATATCGTAGAAGCCAAATCAGTTACATGTAAAATGGCTACTTTATTTTCATACTTTTGTTTTACGAGATGGTTGTTTTTCCAAAAGACATAGGTAAGCTATGTCGCTCCTCATTTTTCTAAATATTGTCCTCTATTTCTTCCAAGAGTTGGTTATTTTTTCAAAAGACATAGGTAAGCTATGTCACTCCTTATTTTTCTAAATATTGTCGTCCTTTTCTTCCATAAATTGGTTATTTTTCCAAAAGACATAGGTAAGCTATGTCGCTCCTCATTTTTCCAAATATTGTCCCCCATTTCTCTCAAGAGTTGGTTATATTTCCAAAAGACATAGGTAAGCTATGTCGCTCCTCATTTTTCTAAATATTGTTCTCCATTTCTTTCAAGAGTTAGTTATTTTTCAAAAGACATAGGTAAGCTATGTCCTTCCTCATTTTTCTAAATATTATCCTGCCTTTCCTTCTCAACCTGGTTCTTTTTTCAACAGACATTGGTAATGGCCATTTTTTCCAGGACTTCCTTTTCAGCACACTAACATTTTCTTACAGGCTTCATAGATTTCGTCGAATTTTTAAAGAATTTTTTAATTTTGTTTGATTTTCTGTTTCAGAAATTTTTTTAGGGATAGATCTCTCAATTATAATAAAACTTATAAGCCTTATATTATTTGGTAAAGTATCCTTTGCATGTTTATTCTCTCAACTGCATGAGTTTAGTATTTGCATGCTCAAGCTTGAGTGTAGCAGGGGTTGGTGAAGTAGTGGTGATATTTGTAATTCATGTTTAATGTTTTCGGTCAAAATATTGTAATAAATGTTAGTACCTAGATGTTAATATTTTGTTGTTATTCGACATACAATTGTTTAAAATTTATTTGTACCTGTTTGTATATTTTTAATACTGCACTTTGCTAGTAAAGACAAAACTTCTGGCAGGGTGCATCCGGTAGAAAACATCCTGTAAGCCGGTGGGGAATATTTTCTGTCGGTCGTGGACTTTTTGACCGATTGATTATATTTTCTACTGGCTGGGGCTATCTTCCAACCATGGAGGACAAGCATCCATCCACGAGGAGCAACTTCCAGCCACAATTACTTATATTTGTTTATGCTTTGTCTTTGTATACTCTGATACCTTCAGTATTTCCATAGATAATTTTTTACTGGATTTAGTAACCAATCAAATTACTTAATTTCAAGTCATGTGTCAAATTTCATCCAATCACCGCTGTATTACAGCGATAATACCCTACATGTGGTGTTTTCAGTTTGGTGTTTACTTTTTAGTAAACATTAATTAAACGTCAAACTGACAACTGGATTAAAAATGTCGCGAATATTAGTTATGCATCTAACGATTCAATTAATTTACCAATTGTACTTTTCACAACTGTAGTTTTAAATAAAAGTGAATACTATTCGATTAGAATTGATAAAGTTTGTATTGAATTTTACATCAGATTGGCAATCAATTTTTTGAAAGCTACAAAGTAAAAAATTATCTCATCGAATACTCCTCGGGTCTTGATAAATACTCAAAATTTTGTCGTAGAGAATCCTTCAAGCGTGCTGCTCAAAGATAATAGCCCTCGGCCGCGGCCTTGGGCTATTATCAAGCAACACGCTTTCAGCATTCTCCATGACAAAATTATCTCGGTATTATCAAGACCCTAGGGGTATTACTACTGATAATTTTTTACTGAATATAGTAACCAATCAAATTACTTAATTTCAAGTCATGTGTCAAATTTCATCCAATCACCGCTGTATTACAGCGATAATACCCTACATGTGGTGTTTTCAGTTTGGTGTTTACTTTTTATTAAAAATTAATTAAACGTCAAACTGACAACTGGATTAAAAATGTCGCGAATAATTTGATATGGCATCTAATGATTCAATTAATTTACCAATTGTACTTTTCACAACTGTAGTTTTGAATAAAAAATGAATAATATTTGTTTGATTATAACTAATAAATTATTAAACGTCAGATTTACAATCAGTTTTTTGATATCTACAAAGTAAAAAATTATCTTATCGAATACTCCTCGGGTCTTGATAAATACTCAAAATTTTGTCGTAGAGAATCCTTCAAGCGTGTTGCTCAAAGATAATAGCCCTCGGCCTTCGGCCTTGGGCTATTATCAAGCAACACGCTTTCAGCATTCTCTATGACAAAATTATCTCGGTATTATCAAGACCCTAGGGGTATTACTACTGAATATATAATTGTACCTTTTTCAACAATTTCCTAACAAATTAACAAAAAAGTGGTGGAAATACATGTCGATCACTCTGTACTTACTATAAACAAGTCAGGAAGACAGCAGATGACACAAATATTTTTAATGTTAATGTCACAGTTAATGTATTTGTCATTTTTAGAATTCAAATAAATATTTCCATCTAAATTGTACGAGTCAACAGTGCAATTTGGTAAGAAATTCAGGAAATATTTTAAAGTGGCAACATCGCAGCCATACCGAGTTAAAGGTCCAAGGTCATTGAAGTCGGAGCTGTCCGTTTGATTCTTGGCACATATCATTAGATCGTCTGCGAAGGCACAGTCTGTTATATAGGTTGGTTCCAGATTTCTGTAGCCCACCAGAAGTATCTTTGCTTTTGCTTTGAATTCCTTCATTACATCGTCTAGTATAAGGTTGAATAATATGGTGATTTAATTTATTAAATTTAAGGTTACCTATAGGTATGTCAAAATAGCAAATAAAATAAACGACATACCGAAAACCCGGATATACGTCACAAACGATGACGCACACCAAGAAGGCTATTGAATGTACTATACATTTTGTTTAGGTATTTAACAAACCACAGGCCAGTGTCGTTATTAATATCCTTTCATACACTATTAGGATAGGACAAAACAAATTTTTGGGGGGTTTCAAAACAAGAAATGGTTGACAGCTCTTGAATGAAAATCCAGAGCCTAGGAATATTTGAATGAAATGATAAAAGAATATTTTTTTAATTACAATACTGAAGTAATCTTTATTCACTATCAACTTCAGATAATATTATGTACTCGTTGAAATCTAGAGACACTGTGTTGAAAATATTCGAAATGTCCCTGGGACGTCAAACAACATCCAGCAATAGCTCTCCCGCATGTTACGCACACCACATTTTATAAATCCACTTGCATCGTATCAATCCATGATGTCGTAACGATAATGGAGTCAAAGACCTCTCCTTACACATCTTTTTTTTTTCATGGGTTTAGAGATGATGCACCGACCTATCGGTCGGTCATTGGTTCCTATGTTTGTGAGTTTGGTTGATTGGAAGATGTCAATGACATTTTTAAACTAGTTTAAGCTTAAGTTTAATGTCCTTTTTTATTCAGGATATTTTTTGTCAAAATAAAAAAATTGTAAACAATATACCTACTTATAGGCTATTTCACAAATTTGAAATTTGTTACACTTTGTGTATAAAAGGCGTAAAAGAAAGATTGTCCCTTAGATACGAGCTGTTTTTAACTGGCATTGTCTTGATGGAGGATCATAATTCGTTGGGATTGGTTGTTCGAAACTCCGGCAAACGAATCAATATGTACCAATCAGCAGTAGTAGTTCTTTGATCGTGTTTGACGAGAATATTTCAAGAGAAAAGTGAAAATTAAGAATTCCTAAATGTTTACAACTTTCACTACAGATACGTTACAAACCTGAAGATGAAGTTAGGTTAGGTTTGTGGTGAGTGGGTCTATAAGGACCTCCACTGCGACTGGTAAGAGTCTATTGTGGCTCACACCTATTCATATTTCACCAAACAAATTCAGCTTCTTAATAAAGTCGATTCGTTTATTTGGTGAATGATATTTCAGGTCCGAGGGCGAGAGAGAAACCCTGCCAAACATCGCGGCGGGGCAGGCACAAATTATATGATCTGCTGTTCCATCATCTTCCAGACAAAGATGGCAAGTCGGATCTTCCTACAGTCAAAGTTTTAGCATATGGTGATTCAGATGACAGTGGCCTGTTAAAAGGCTGTTAGACAACGTAGGTCATGCCTGCTATAGTCTAACATTTGTTTGGAGACATTCTTCGAAGGATGTGTAAAAGCCTTTGAATGAACCAATCCTGCTAAATTATGCCAGAAGTCTAAAGCTCTTCTTGCTGTCCAGGTATTTATTGTTTGTTTGGCAAAACTTATTGCGATGCCAATTGTAGTTTCTGGTCCGATAGAAACACGTGCGGCACCGTCCCTGGCAAGAGAGTCTGCCTTCTCGTTTCCTTCCATGCCAGAATGGCCAGGGATCCAGACCAGCAATACTTTATTGAGTTCTCCTATTGAGGAGAGTATTATTTGGAAGTCTAAGACCAATTTCGACGTTACACGGTAAGAGTTAAGTGCTTTCAAAGTCACTTGGCTGTCCGAGAAATTTTTTATTGTTCTATGTATGATTTTGGCTTGCTCCACTCTCTCGACACATGAAACAATGGCGTAAATTTCCGCCTGAAACACGGTTACACAGGATCCTAAAGAGGTTGAAATTTCTGTCCTAGGTCTGCGCCCGTATACACTTGCACCAGAGCCTGAGGGAGTTTTTGAGCCATCTGTGTACCTGAAGAGAAAGTTAGCCACTTTCTGATTATATCTTTTATGAACTGACAGCCAGTTAAAAAAAGCCATTCGAATTTGAAGTTAAACGTCAATTTTACAATATGGCGCTGGTGTTGACAACAAGTTCCCGCATACGACTGCAACTTCACGTGTATTCTTCTTTTGTGAAACGGATTCTACCTCATTGTATAATGATAACATTAATAAAAAGTATAAAATACAATATATTTGGCGTCTTATCGTAACAAAAAGCCGTATCCCAACGCAGTAAATTGTATTTATAGAACGATTATCTCAAATTTTGATTATTATAGCGTAGGTAATAAAATAATATACTATTACTATTTCCCTTTAAATTAAACCCAAACAAAAACCATAATCTAATCGTCAAAAATAGAAAATAGTAATTGGAACACCTGGGCCTACTTAGAATATATTTGGTGTTCTTCGGAGCCGCGACTTTCTCACAAAGACAACACATTTTACCGAGTGCTTCGCTCTGCCTTCAGAGGCTTTTGAACCCCTCCTGAATCTAGGGTAACGCCGAAATCGTAGCCTGCTACGACACGTGTAACGACAACAAACCCGCAGCAGCAACGAAAAGTACAAAAGCGAAATAAGAGTAGCAGGAAATCCAGCTCTACAGCTCATGAGAATAAGTACGAATGTTGCAAGTATTACGTTCGATATTTTGTGGTTTATCAGATGCGTAAGATGGTGCGTACACGTGCACGATGTCATTGACCTTTTTCGGTGAATTTTGGGGGTCCTAAAGGATCAATAGAGGAAGAAAAAACTTTTAGGGGGTTGCTATAGCGAGCAGGACTGGTTGCGTAATTCAGCAGGAATAGATATTGGTGGATGAGCTTGAAATAATTTATTATAGGGTGTTTCATGCTTTGATGGTGTGGGGGACCTTTGTTGTGAAGGACATACGACAATAATGTTTGGGCTTTGTTTTAGCTTTGTCTTGTTACACAATCTCTTAGGGTAAGAGGAATGAAGTTGAAACATTTTGAAGTAAAATCTGAATTTTCTGAAATGGATTCAAATTAAAAACGGTTAAAATTGTATACAAAAGACCACCAAAAATTTCATACTTTCTCAAAAGTGATTATCTCTTGAACTACTCTTAGATTTTTATTATTCTTTTTACGAATTCTTTGTCAATTCTTCTATAGCAATACTGTGTGTGGTTGAAATTTTGATCTAGAGTAAATTGAAACTTTCTATATAATGCAGCAACTACAATAGAAAGTGACAGCTGGTGTCAAAATGTAGCGCCCGCTTTATGATAATTTTGGATTGTTATATTTACGTTATTTTCTTCGTTTTTAAAGAAATCCTTCAAACGAAGGGATCGCATGCAAAAATTATGAATGAATATCTTGGCCAGCTTGCAGCCCTGATCGCAATCCTATTGAGAATCGCTGGGACCAACTGCAGAGACGTATTCGTTGCCGGTCCGCTTTGCAAGACAGTCTCCAAGATCTGAGAGCTGCACTACAAGAAAAATTAGATTTCTTTACTAACCTCATTTATTCGATACCATGTCGATTTAATGATGTCTATCTGCGCATTTTCTATCTTACACCGGTAGCCTGTACAGGTTAAAATAACTATACAGGTAGACCTCTCCGGTAGACCGTAGCGTGTATGGCCGGCATTACTCTAGCAGTCTCGCATCAATGTTTTTCTGTCAAAAGATGAAAGGAAAGTGGTGTATATCGAGTCCGAATACATATTAGGATTTATATATAAAGAAACTAAATATTATTCAAAAGAAATGTTTATGTTGGATATATTTTCTAGAATTAGTAACAACACAAAATTAGCAATACTTTTTTACCATCGGTCACATCACACGGATAAGGTGTAAAGTAAAATCAATATTCAGTTAAAAAAACTGCAGAAAAAAAAGTATATTTGGAGATTTCCAATTTA
The DNA here is from genome assembly GCA_910591675.1 of Galerucella calmariensis. Classification (NCBI taxonomy): domain Eukaryota; kingdom Metazoa; phylum Arthropoda; class Insecta; order Coleoptera; family Chrysomelidae; genus Galerucella; species Galerucella calmariensis. The sequence goes on from CAJUYG010003466.1 coordinate 17,677, forward strand.
CATAAATTATGAAATAATAAAATTTTTTTTACTGATTCGTTTTAGCAATATTATGAGTTTTTTTAAATAAATTTATACAGAAAATCTATTACGAATTATATCTTAATTTACTGAAATTAACTTTTATTGTATAATTGTACAGAGTGTCCAAGGTAACATTCATACATTGAACACAGTATTGAACTTGACTATATTTATAAAAAAACTCGCACCACCTTTTAATACTTTTGTATTTTACCAAAAGTCAGGACATTGAAAATCGAGGAAGACTCTTCTCATCATCGTGTATCAAAAAAAATATATATAAAAGGTGGATTGGGAATAAATAAAATAGAATAAAAGGTCAACGCACTCTGACAGGCCTGTACGCACGTGCTGCGTAACAGAAAAGCTAATAGTTTATTTTGTGGGGATGGGACATTAAAAAAAAAACGCGATTTTGGAACATTACACTGTATCTATATTGTAAAATGGCTTAGGTAATTTATACATGATCATACTTCGCATGTTAACCGGAGTATTCAACAAGGCATTCCTTCTTCAACATGCATTATTTTTTTTTGTTACCAATTTAATTAGTTTTGTCGGTGCTGGCTGCTTTCATCACCCCTCAGCTTGAACATACTTCAAATTAACCAAAAACGATATCATTAGTTAGGTACTTTCTTAAAATTCCTACAAAAATTTCTCCAGATATATTTCAGTGGTTATTTAGTTACCTCAACGAATGGACTGCGAAACCCAAAAATAAAAACCCTCTGTTATATTTATTTTTCTCTATGTACAATATTTTACTGGCTTTCTAATTATCCAACTATCACTATTGTAATTAATTTAGTATGGCTTAAAAGTTGTAAATTAAAGCAATGTGAAAACAGTTATAGAAACATTTTTCGTTATTTTGGAACGTGGAATAAATCGGAAGTTCCATCACAATATAAGTTCCTTCGTATTTTGGGGAGAATGTTGACGACTCCGGGGCTCCGGGGGCTACACCAAATAAACTTGTGTGTGATGTTGATACCAATACCAAAATACAGTTGGAGGGAGGTGAATACACCTATTAGCAGGCCACAGAGCGAAAAACAAGGAAACAAGCTGCCGGAGGAATTCGCTAGTTGTTAGGGGACTTGTTCCGTGTTATTTATTTTAATAAAAATGCATCGATAAAAAAAGGAAGCGATGACAATCTAATAGAAATTAGAGCACAGTTAAAGTGGCCAATGATTTTTGTGAAAGAAAATTATTATCTTGTGTAATGAATATTTGTTGTTTATTTTCAGTCTAATGATTACCTTATTGAAACTAGTAGTAGATGTTGATGGTTAGATAGATGGATAATTGGATAAATGGGTGAAATCGGTTGAAACAATCTGTTTTTCAATAACAATTAAATATTTCTTTCGTCTTCAATTATAACATTACATTTTCAGAAAAACGGATTTTCAACATCAAATAAACTTGTAAATCTCACAAAACTATTAATTTTGAATTGAATTTTTAGAAGAGAAAATATTTTGGATTTTTCTTTGCCCTAAATCCTTGTTAAGTTGTATATAAACAGTTCAACAAGCTCTACTAAAACCTAGCTACTGCTAGAGCCATCTATACGCGAATGCATGAATCTCCTATTTCAATTTGCAAGGCACCTATATTAAACTTTTAAAAGTTTTTGTCGGCCATTTCTTAAACTCATTCATGACTTTTGGTTCACAAACGAACAATTTTATTATAATAAACTACTGATTTTTAAGATATAAACAAAGGATGTTAATATTTTTTATTTGGGATTAAATTTTCTTATAATTGATATACCTATTATTTTTTGTTTACATTCCATTTTTATATCCTTATATATCCAACAAGATAAAGAAGCTTATGTTGGTTTCATTGATTTGGAGAAGGCTTTCGATAAGGTACCACGGGAAGCGTTATGAGACATCTTAAAAAATAGAGGAGTTGACAAGAAGACAATAATAATAATAGAAAACAGATATAAAAACAACTTATGTTGTGTAATTCGCGAAAATAAAATCTCAGAAAATTTCATAACACAAAAAAGGATTGAGACAGGGAGGGGGATTAAGTCCACTATTATTTATTACCTTCATGAATGAAATTATAAAACAATGTTCACCTAAGATGAAAAAGCTGCATATAGGCTACAGAAATTTACAAAGAATAAACATCGCTGAAGGAAAAGGACCTACAACAGAATTTGGACACATTTAAAAGAAAATGGGATGAACATAAATAATAACAAAACAAAAGTGATGCACATATGTACCTAAAAACAGTAGGCAAATAAAGATTGCAGTAGATGGAACAAATATTGAGCAAGTAAAAATCTTCAAATACCTAGGAGTGGAAATTCAAGAAAACGGAAAACAGGATATTGAAATTAATAATAGGATACAAAGCACTTTGAAATTATACTATGCAATGAACAGGTCATTTATAAACAAAAAAGAAATATCAAGAAAAACAAAAATGAATGTACATAAAACTATATTTAGACCAATCCTCACATTTGGATGTGAATCATATGGGTTCTAGCACAGCGACAAAAGAGTCAAATTCAGGCCGTAGAAATGAAGTATCTTAAAAGAGTCAGGGGTGTTACAAAAAGAGAGAATGAGAAATACAAAAATAAGAGAAGACCTGGAAATAGAGCCAATGCTAGAATTCATTGAAAAACGACAACTTAGCTGGTGGGGGCATCTCCAAAGAATGAATAATAAGAGGCCTGTCAAACAAGTGTGGGAATCCAAAGTACAAAGAGCTAGGAAAAGAGGAAGACCGAAGCAAACATGGGATGGAGTATTAGAAGATATATTGAAGAAACGAGAGACATGGTTAGCTGCCAAGACACTATCAAAAAACAAAAAAGCATGGGCAAAATTCGTGTACAGAAAATGAAATATATTTGAAACAAGACAGACATTAACATATACCCTACACCATTAAAGGTGGATTCATGCAAGAAGAAATTAAAACTAAGATTAATTTAAAACTAAAACTAAGGAGATAAAACCATGTTATTTCTTAATTTAAATCACAATTTCTTAGTTTCTTGCATGAGAATGTGCCTGTAATGAAGATGTTCATGCAAGAAACTAAGAAATTGAGATTTAAATTAAGAAATAACATAGTTTTATCTTCTCAGTTTTAGTTTTAAATTCATCTTAGTTTTAATTTCTTCTTGCATGAATCCACCTTAAATGGTAACAGGGATTTCGATTATATATATATATATATATATATTATATAACAAATATCTACTAAAAAGCTGACCAGTAAATGCATAGATATGACAAATTGCCCTTATATAAGAGGTGAATCCTAAGAAGTTGTAGAATGAAATTTGTCTTTTGTTGTTTATTAATACACCTACCTACAAAGAGAAATAGATTCTTTAAAAACTAGTCCGTTATATTCATATAAAAAACTTCGCCAGGTATATGATAAAATTGATTGATTTGATACCGACATAAAAACCTTGTGAGAATAAAAACAATCCCCATTATGATTTTGTCCACCACTGGCTATCAACATTGAGGTAACACCCAATTGAATATTATTTCGTCAATTAATTTTTTCCGTCGACCGTTTATTAACATAATGCTATTAACGTTCTCAAAATTGGACAAAATCATACAATTAAT
>CAJUYG010003467.1:0-21335 GCA_910591675.1 Galerucella calmariensis
AGTCCATGTTTAGCCTACTTTGACCCCAATAAGAAAATAGCTATTTCAGCTGATGCTAGCTCCTTTGGGCTAGGAGCTTGTCTTTTCCAATACAACTCACTTGGCACCAAGGAAGTCATCATTTACGCGTCCCGACTGCTCTCAACTACAGAGCAACGTTATGCTCAAATAGAACGAGAGGCTCTGGCTCTCGCTTGGGCATGTGATAAATTCAACGAATATATTACAGGTGTAGAGGTATTTCTGGAGAGCGATCACAAGCCACTTATTCAGGTTCTACAAACCAAACCTATCGACGAATTGACTCCTAGATTACAGAGATTCCGACTCCGCCTTATGAGGTATGACTATCAAATTTACTATTCTCCTGGTAAAGAATTACTGGTCGCTGACGCTTTATCCAGACATTTTTCTAAAAATGAGTGATAGTGTTTGGATAATTGATCTCAGGCTATATGGAAAAGTAATTGAAATACTTCCCCAGCCTCGTTCATTTTTAATTGAAACCGAAAACGGGATTTTCCGTAGAAATAGGTGGCATCTTGTCCCCGCTCCGTATCATTGTTTGCCTAAATTTCAACCGGTATTAACTCCACTACCTGAGAGCAATTTTCAAACTCCCGCCCATAGTGGAGAAGTGGTAACCCCCATTGGAGCCACAGTGCCTCTTGAGAGCTCTCTTAATTCTCACACAAGTGCAAATAGACAAGAAGTGCGCGAAGATGTCGCTTGCAATGAAGCTGCGAGTGAGCGAATCTGTGATTCGCTAGCATCCACCTTCAATGCGATAGCTAAGGATAGACCTACTAGAAATGTGAAACGTCCGTCCTATTTGAAAGATTATATTTCTTAACTTATAATTTTTTTATATTCAAGATTACCTTCAAAAAGGGGGAGATGTTATGTTAGACATATATTGGATATAGTTGATAGTTGTTAGATATTTAGAAATGTCATTTGGAAGGTTGTCGCTAATTTGGCAGATAACTGATATATTTTTTGGATGTACTGTTTAATGGCTTTAGAATAAAGTTATAACAGTTTACGAGTTTGTTATTCGTAACTTAACAAACTCGTATCTAATAAACATTCAACTCATTTGCCAAGTGGACACAGTCTATGTATGATTATATATATATTTTCTGACTAGAGTGAGAAAGGATTGGAGGTTCTTCATTCTTTTTGGAGGGATACTGAGCAACATTATTTCTGATTTTTCAATTTTTCCCTATTCAAAAAAGTTTTATAATGATACCATGCGGATAAGTCTACATAAACTAAAAAATCAATAAGAATATTTTGAAAGTCTACAGTTCTCTTGAGGTCCATCCATATTAGGTTATATTTTTGATAAAAATGATCGTGTATCACGGTTTTGAACTAGCTTACCTTTATTTAGGAAGGTGAGTAACAAGGATATTGGTCTTAATTGAACAGAATTAAAGTCGTTAGGTTTGTTATTAAATAGTTTATTCACTGTAGTGGGTAGTCAGATCTATTTATTAGAAAAAATACCTTTTGGCCTCCACATCCCTTCATTTCCAGAAAAACTGAATAGTATTAGTATCGCGTATTATAACAAAAAAAAATTCCATGAAAATAAATATTACCTTGGAATAGTTTGATCTTCTGCCAGTAATGACAAAATGACAAACGACCTTGACCACTTCAGTATAATCATTAGCAAATATCAAACTGGCACTGGATTCACCCTGCAAAGGGCAGTATTTTTAGGCACAAAAAATAACCGTTGGATTAAGTTTCGTTTCTAATAGACGCGTTTCGCGGATTCGGTACCAAATCGTTGAATTTCATAGAAATCTCATCCAATTGTGGAAAAACTGACAGTTATGAACTTGATGGATATTAAATTGAACTAAAACCAAATCATTTAGCGTTAATATTTCAGTATGGTCGAAGTCCCTTTTTGAAAAAAGCTGGACCTCTTCATTGGAAGCAGGAGAACCACCATACTTTTGGCAGGGTGCTGGTATGAAACGAATAGCGTAATTAATCTTCACCCGTCACTTATAATACCTTGTAATCCATTTTTTTCCTCATTTAAAATAGTATCAAACTTACCTTCTACTAATTCGTACATGCAGAATTGGATACTGGTCCAATGTCACTGTAAATAAATATGTATTTATATCTCTCATTAGACCATTGTGAAAGTTTGAAGTAGTTTGCTATTCATTCATTTGATGTTAAAGATCACTTTCACGTGCGCTTTTTTATTCAATTCATATATATTATATTTGTTTTGTACCTATAAGATTCAGTATATAAGATTATTAAATGTACCTGTATCCTATAAAGGGAACTAGTGCCTATTTTCAACTCATCCCTTCTCCGTGACTCCTCTTTAACCAAATCACGAGCTAATTTGGTACCTTTATTGAAGTACTAAACATAATAATATCATCAAGTTATTATGGTTACCGTTGAAATAAAGTCGGCTTATCATGTGAATAACGAAATATTTTTTGGGATAACATTTTTATAATATCATAGTTTACTACGTATTTTTGTGATATATGATTATTTTTTATATTAATGTTATGTTGGTCAGTTCTCTTTAATCTGTATTCAACTGACTATCGGTTGATAAGAATTTCGACAACGAATCATAAAAAAATCTAGATAAATAATACTATACTCATAACAGAAGTAAATGATTATTGGAAATTCCTGTTCTTCACATAATAACCAAGTTCAGTCGTGATAAACAAAAATTTTTCTGTATCCAATAATTTTATTGAGGCACTCTTTTCAATTTTCTCATTTTCCGTTAAATCCAATTTGAAGATTCAATTACCATTCAAAAATGAATAAAGTGATGGATATACCACAAGAAACGTACAGTTGATATTTAATACGTTTACGTTGATACCAATTAAAATTCAAGTTATCTCTGTCATCACATATTGAATAACATCCAATTTGTTATTTTACAGTTACATTCAACTATTTCAATGCTAATTCACAATAAACATATAACCTACTGCGATTTTATTAATATAGATGTCATTTCATTATGGTCCATATATTCAAAACATCCACTAATTTACCTAAGGTTCACCAACGTGAATGAGAGTAAATTTGATAATATTCACCATCTTATTCATAGAATATGTACATTTGTGACGAACCAAATACTTTCACCATGGCACCTATGAACATAATCTCACTCCGAACTTCTTTTTTGGTGTAAAAAACCCATGCATTTTAATTTCCATTTCTCGTTACATCTCAAGTGTGAGTTTACCATTATTAACAATAAAACCAAAATATTTAACGGTGGCAGCTGGTGAACGACGAAAACTAGTTAGTTATTAGCTAGTTATTACTGCTTATTACTATGTTAATGCACATTAAAATCGTTATGAGTGTAATTAATAACTCATTGTTTTTTAGGTAAGATCAGTATTAATTATTGTATTGTATGTTGACGACCATCTGTTCATTAAAAATTTCAAAATTGCAGTTATCTTCAATAATTAGAAACAATTTTGTTTCGATTATAATTCACGTTACTTTGCTACATATTCACCCGACCTTTAAGCAAAACCAGCAGTTCGCCGCTAGAAATTAATATGGCAATATGGAGATATAATAGATGCAATTGAAAGGCTGGACTATACATTTGTTTACTTTCCAATAACTTATAACAAAACAGTCTGAATGGAGTCTTTATACTACAAATAAGAATTTAATTTCTTATATCGTGAAGATAGTTGTCTGGAGTCGTTCTATTTATATACTACCACAACCTATTGTTACTTGCTGCACTAATTTGGTCATCCAACGTAAACATCCGATACAAGTGTTGTTGGCATATTTACTGAAAATTACAGAGACCCCACAGAATATTGGCATGCTGTTTATAAACACTTTCAGGTTTTGTATAAAGTCAAAGGATGAATAAACTGCTTCTCATACACTTATCTAAATAATACAATAAGTATTGAACCGGAATATTATATCGAAGAATGGCAAAAAATTTAAAGTTGATATAACAGCATACAACATGATACCACTCACAGAGTGATTTACCGTTTATATAAAGATGTGAATACTGTCAAAAATATTTCTATGCATCCATCTGATTCATATACTTAAGCATATGGGACCCCTTTTCCATTATTAGAGAGAGTAAGTAGAATCTCACTCCCAGTTTTATGTATGACATTTGTAAGACAAAGGAAGATTTTAGCAGAAAATCAATAAATTTTTTTAACAATTTATTATGACAATTTAATATTTCTCCTTTCCAGTTACTTTTTATCCACTTTTTAAATAACTACTTTTTATTGGATTTGACAGGAGCATTTGTTTTAAACAGTCACTTCTATTCTTAAGAAGTTGTAAAAGTTTATTTTTATCAAACTTCTATGTAAAGGAAGGTAACTATTAAAGAAATAATGAAAGTAGACAGAGATTTGGATTAATAATTTTTTCAAAAGATCAAGTCATCCTGCGATATTAATAGTGCAGAGAATTGACAGTCTTAAAAAAATTTTTATGTGTAGTACCATTGTCTATAAAAAGAAAATAGTACCTACTCGAAATTTAAGAAATGCAAACTGTTTTCAGTCCATCGTAACAGGTAGAAATTTTTCATGGATCAGGATGCCTAAGAAAATTTTATTTTTCGGTTGGCACCTGAAAATAATTCTATTTTATAGACAAAACTAGCTGACCCGGCAAACGTTGTTTTGCCAGGTATATTATTTCTAGAAAACATTTTTTTAATTCAATAAAAATAACTATCTACTATAAGTGTGCGGGGATGTACTTATAATCGGAAGCGTTATAAACAATGAAAGTATGCTTTAGTTAGGGTAATAAATAAATCTTTATTAAAGTAACGAATATATTTGAAAGTACAATTTTTGATAGCTATCTAAACATCAAAAATAATGATTCAAATTGTTTTTACTATCAATTATTTAAGTTGAAAAAAAATTAATCTCTCAGCGCAATAGAGTGAACAATATTCTTGGTTAGTCCGTTTTTAGCCAACACAAACAAACTGGATGGTTTTCCGACGCGAGAACATGCCACATATAGTTGTCCGTGGGAAAAGCATGGTGTTTCCAAATCTAAGCCACATACAGAAAATGTCTGGCCTTGTGACTTATTGATCGTCATAGCCAATGCCAATCTAATTGGGAATTGAGTGCGTTTGAATTCAATTGGCACATCTGTGGGAATCATAGGGATTCGTGGCATCAATACATTTTCGCCTTGAAACTGCCATTCAAGATGATGGCTTCAATAACGTTTTTCATTAATGTTTTAATGACTAATCGTGTGCCATTACACAGCCGCGGTGGGTTTAATTAAGAAGCAGAATAATCGGATATTCAACCTTCAATTGTAAATGGTGTGGTGGCATGCCTGGCAAATCAAATGAATTCAAAAACTCAATTGGATAATTCACAGTCTCGTTTGTATCACAAACTGCATCTATAGATTTGTATGACACCAAGTCCCCAGGTAACAACTGTTGTATCTTTTAATTTAACCCATTGACGTCCACATTTTTAGTTGCCAAAATCCCTCTTTCTGCCAGCCACTTATGATTTGCATATTGTGTGTGTACGTCGGGAAATATGTGATCGATAAAAGTATTTTGCGAGTCGATGATTGTCCGTCTCCAATTTTATGCACCCAGTAAATACTGTACAGCAACTTTCCCATCGCCAATATCTAACAGTTATTTAGAGAAAGTTTTGGCGGATGGATCCTGAAGCATTTGAACGCGCATGTTCATCGTGAGTTGTACTTTTTCAACATTACGCCATAGTCGCGATAATTTTAACCAAGCGTTGATTTCATCAGCGTACGTTGAACGTGGAATAACGGGAAGTGTTTGTCTGAAATCACCTGAAAGGAGTAACAAAGTGCCGCCAAATAATTTATCGTTGTTTTTTATATCCTTCAATGTCCTATCCAATGCCTCAAGCGAATGTTTGTGTGCCATAGTGCATAATGATTTTTTTAAATTGTTTCAGCTCTGTGGCCATGGACGATTGTTTTTTCATGTTGCACACTGCATCTGGATTATTTTGAATGTTCAACGGTAGCTTAAATGCTGAATGAGCTGTTCTGCCTCCATCTAATAAAGTTGCTGCAATGCCAGAAGATGCAACGGCCAATGCGATGCCATTTTTTGATCGTATCTCGGCAAAAATCTTGCCAAAAATAAGGATTGATCATAGAGGGGTGAAAATATTGGGTTGTATGTATTTTAGTATGATGTATCATAAAAAAATAAAAACAAAAAATTTTGTCCAAAAAAATAAAATAAAAATTTGAGGGTAGACCACCCTTAACATTTAGGGGGATGAGAAATAGATGTTGTCCGATTCTCAGACCTACCCGATATGCACTCAAAATTTCATGAGAATCGGTCGAGCCGCTTCGGAGGAGTTCAATTACGCACCCCGTGACACAAGAATTTCATATATTATATTTGTGGAACGGTATCGTATAGAACTACTTACTCAACCGGTCAAGCAGCGAGCTCATCCCGACGAACTTTAATTTGTAATTTTAAGTATAGGAGATAATCGTTATGCAGTTGGAACTTGAAAATAATTCTATTTTATAGAGAAACATTGTATCGTATAGAACTGCCTTGTCATGCCTTCCAATCTCAGCATTACTGAGCACGTTTCGGACACTTGAAAATACCAATGCGATAACCTCAGATTAATATATTACTCTGAGGCGATAACTACTCACCGGTCAAGCAGCGAACTCATCCCGACGAAACTTAATTTGTAATATTAAGTATAGGAGATAATCGTAGTGCAGTAAACAATAATTTTCAGCTTCAATACTCCATTTTTGTTCTCACCATAATATTTTTGTGAATTAACTAAGTAGTAGTTCAATTCCCACATTGAAGTATATTCCAATTTTGATAAAAACTGTTTCAGAGTTTAGAACGAAAAGTTGATGGCAGTCAAAAGAATACTAAATGAAACGAGTCGCAATATCTAAAAATAGTATACCTTGTTTCACTTGAATTCAGCTTATAAAAATTCAACAGACTTCTCCCTAAATAGACATTCAAGCCTTATCGAGTTGTATATAGATTGGTGTATTCATTACCCTAACGTACAATTGATTTATTCTCTTAATGTATATGGTACTTTTTAAATTTGATAGGATTAAAATTAGTGAGCGACAAGAGAATTAAAGGGGGATCTTCAAGGCAAAATAAATGTGGAATTTACGGATACAGTCAATGACAAAGTATGAAATGACCATTTATTGAAAGCAGTATTCATTTAGATTCTACAAATTGTATTATTTATTCGTTGATAACAGAAAAAATAGTATATTAAAGTGGATATTGAGGTCTTTAAAACATGCGCGATTTTTGGAGCACGCTTTTTTTATTAGTGCACTTTGAAATTATAAATACTGGTATCTATTACTACTACAACAACAAGAAATGAAAATAAGAACTAATAATGTAAAATGGTTGAATTCGTGATGCTACATCAGTAGGTATACCCATAGATAAAAAAATACTTATAGATGGGAAACTGACCCGTGGCGCCCTCTATTTGAGAGCCCCGTCAGTACCTCCAAGACAAATCAGATGGTTGTGAACTTCGCTAACAGCCGAAAAAGAAGATTCCTGTAATTTTACAGTTTTTGGCGGCATATTCAAAATTACTGTAATTTCATTGCAAAATGATATTTATGGTTCATTTTTTGATATTTCATCTAAAGTTACTCAACATTAAACTGATAATACAATAATAACAATCAAATAGTCAAGTAAAATCAAATGAAATGTCAAAAACGGACCATACAATGTCAGAAGTGAGAAAAATAAAGCAATAATCATCAAGTTTATTTATTTTATTGATTAAAAAAAGTATACAATAAATGGAACGCTTTTTCACATATTTCAATGACAAACATGAAGAAAAATAAATGTTAGGAATCCAACAACAATGCTGTGAAGTTCAAAGCTGTATGGAAGAATAATCACTTCTGTCACTTTTTATTTAATGAAACATGTTTTTTTATAAAGATAAAGCGTACCGGGTGCATCTCACATTAGTCTTTCACAAAACATATTCTCGACATTGACTCTTGAAATGAAAGTCCCACTATAAACAATAAAAACCAACTACAAATACTCAACACACATACAAACAAAAAAGCAAAATAATTTTCAAAAACGAAAACTGGACAAACTCACGATACACGTCAGGCAGTTGTTAGGTTAGGATCATCGATAACACGGTAGGATGTCAGCGCTGATATATGTGGAAGAATCTGCAACTACCACCAACGGCGATACAGTTCTTACTAAATTAGAAATTTTAGTAGTGATGGGACTCTCTATGTGGCAGCATCTTCGTGCCTTTAGAGATCCCATTCCCTGGGTACCCTGGGTATACCTTGCATTCTCATGGAAATGAGAAAAACATAAACTAATTTGCATTTTGTCTATAGGATTTCAAGTAGTAAAGCAGAATTGCGGTTAATACCGCAAAAATCTGTACTTCAATTTAATATTAATATCCCAAACAATACCAACTGTACTTCCTATTTTCATTTATAGAATTGAAATCAATAAATATTGTTCGAATAAAGATTTTTACGGTACAAAGTACTTCTGTCAGATCAATAATGAAAAAATTGTCATTTAGACATGATTAGACTTGGTTTCTCGAGTAGTTGTCATGGTAACTTTAAAAAACGCACGTTTTTGAAAGTTCGATTCAAACATGCTGAGGCGTGCTTTAAATAGGTAAACTGGTCCATCAATGAAAAAACTACATTTTCAAACATTCAAAATCCAATTCTAGGTGAAAAGCATTTTTTCACTGACCTTGGCATTATGAAACTAAATTATAATAATTATAAGATATTCCAATATCTTATCATATGAAGGTATATTTCAACAATTTCAACTGATAGTTTGAATTGTGGTAGTTAATTGCCGTTTTCTAGTTATCTGTTACACGGTGTAAACTACTTAAGGTAAATGTACAAGACCAATCTATTATTATTATTATTACTATCGGTATTGTATGTAGTAGGACTGAGACAATCGAAGATACTCCTAGAAAAATACAACCAGATGGGAACGAATGAATGTATTACCATTCAATTTCCTCAATTTATGCTATACTACGCGTTGAGTAATACATAATTATTGGTGAGTTGGTGTCTGGCAACTAACTTCACTATGCTCGCTCGTGAATCAAACAGTCGGGTTGCTGAAGCTCATTTTCTTCCCTTCACAATATACCATTGTTGTAGTATTTATTATTCATTGATTACATTTGATAATTTTGGGTAGCTTCCACCAAATGAAAGTTAACACCATTAATTAAATAACCACCAGGTAGTTAATTTCAGACATAGTTTTAGACATTCATTGAATTTCACTTGAGGAACAGCAAGATTTATTAGCAATAGTAATGATTGGTTGTGGTCACTTCTGCTCATTCAACCTCATTTGTTTTCAACGTCAATTTGAAGCTGGGGGAGGATATATTGAATAGATGTTTTTTGTTCACTTAGTGTTTCTTACGTTATTATTTCTAAATTGTTATTTTTGATAGCTATTATAATTTTTGAATAGTTAACATTGTTGTCAAATATTTATTAAAGAATGACAATTTGGAAATTATTCATAAAAGTTGACAGTTACTTGGTACATCGTAAACGTCACTGACTAGATTAATACATTATTTTCGAACTTGGTGCAAAAATTTATACGGGTTTCATAAAACTGGCTATAAAATGAGACGGGTCCTGGAAAACTTGAATTTTATTTTATTTTATGGGGCTTCATAATAAGCGAAACTTTCCATCAAGAATAATATTTTTCACTAAAACTTATATTTAAAAATTTTTCACCTTTAGGATACCCCATTCGTGGACACGCTGTATTTTTGGAACTACTTCTTTGAAATATTTGTCAATAAGGTGTCAAAATCTTCATTGTATATTCAAGAATTATAACTAACTGATGAAGGTTTATGTAATCGAAAACACAATTTTTTTTTCAGGATTTGATAAAGCAGATATAGAAAAAAGTCCTCGCAAGCAATCTCTGGAAAAGGTAGAAGAGCAAGAAAAAATTCTAAGGTCCGAAAAATGGTACAGCATATTGACACAAGTCAGTATTCCATTTTTCATTGCAGGAATTGGTACCATTGGCGCTGGTACTGTCCTAGCAACTGTAACCGTGAGTACATTACCTATAGGTATTTCTATTCAATACTATTTTCGATCACACAATATTCTGAATAAAATTATCATTTCAGACAATATCTGCCATGTTTACGAAAACAATGTTTACAGTGACACTGAATGAATTCTGAAATTGAAGTAGAACCAATTGTTGTGCAAAAGAAAAATATGTCAACCAAACTAATAAAGTTCCACATAAGCAAGTTTCATATGTGGCCTTGTTAAGTTTTTATCGTTTTTATCTCCTGCATTCGCAGCCTATGGTAGTTTTCTTCTATCTATTATTGTGAAGCATATAGCAAGAGATAAAATCGTTAAAATCAATAGAACCAATGTTATATTGTTATCACTCATCGCAGCAAAATTACAAAAACAGCAGAGGCAATAACAATAATTACTTAACTATAAATTGAGATTATTCTTTTTATTTCTACCGAGAATCAAGATATTGCATAGATGTGCGAGAAAAAAATTATAATTACAATTTTCTCAACACAGATGTTTATCAAACAGCTCATGAATTTGATTAATTCTCTTCACGACATTGTTAAGTATTTTAGTTTCTGTAAATAAGCACGATAAATCAGATAAGCAATTTGTTATACGTGGCTTGGTTATATTCTTTTATTAATACTGTCTTCTCTCCGGTTGGATATTTAACTACATGGATCGACATTGGTTTCAATTCCACTCATATTTTTCGAATTTGATATTTTCATATGAGTTTGAATAATGTCAAGATCAAGTTCTATGAAGCTGAGTACGTTCCAAATTGCGATTTTATAGGCTTCAGAATACAAACAGGAGGATTTGTAGTCCTGTCAACAGATTCCACAGAATCTGGCTTTCTAGCTGTGCAGGATGGATAGAGTATCTGAGTGGACTTTAATATTATTAATCTTGAAAATGGAGAATTGACTAGATTCAACACAAAGGATCCTACACATGTTCAATCGCGGTTTACTGAATAATAAAATATTCGAAGGACCACCATGTAAACAGGGAAAGCGGGTTTAAATGAAAATCTGAGGATGCTAACAATTAAATATATTTCTCGATCAAATCAAGTTGAGATCGAGATGATAAATAAGCCTGAAGGGTTTGTTATGCACTGGATAGCGGTACAAAAGAATGCAGAGAGAGGTTGCTTTTTCACAATAAGTAAAACAAGTGAAATTTAATGAAATTTACACATATTCATATATAGTTCAGAGTTGGCGTCGAATCGCGCACATGCCGGCTTGAAACATTAAGCGCGAACACAAACATATGATAATAATTATTTAAAGATATAGAGGCAAACTACCATAATGTAAATTATTCAAATAGTAAGGTAATATGAGAGTCCAAGCGATTTTTACTATAGCTATGAATGATAAATGTTCATGAACTAGACAACGCCGTGTAGAGCTTCCATTAACTGCAGGTTACTTTGCCGTGCTTTCGGCGAAAGTGATTTGTACCGATAGAGGGTGAAAATAGTAGAAATAACTTTGTTACCTGGATACGCACTATAATCACTAACACTGGCTTTAATTACTATAACAATAGATTGTTTTAAATCCATGAGGTTGGAAAAATGGCGTTTTATCACAATTACACATAAGATGCTCCCAGGTCAAAGGCTCAAGGAACAGAGAGAGATTTTTAGGGAACTTAAGGCGAGGGTGGGCACGTTGCTTCTCGAGTTTCCCCGGGTAAGCAAAGATTACCGAAATTTGAAAAAAGAGGTTTGAAACTTTAGCGCTGAACTAGGATGGTTTGAATATACAGGACAGCATTAGAGGAAAATTGAAAGAAGTGAACGGCGTCACATGATGTTAAAATAACTGATTTTAACACTAGCACATGTTTTGTAGTATGTTGTTTCGTTCCAAAGTTATGACGTTTCAATTGGTATCAAAAATGTGTCAGTCAACGTGCTTCGGGTTTTTCTACTGCATTCAACAGTAAAAATGATAACTCCTGGAGTTTCGCATAATTTGGTAGTCAGTGGTAGAGCGCAAGGTGTTACGGGATTGTAAAAAATGTTACTACATCCCTGCTGAATATGAACATCGAAGTAAGTCATCATTTATTGTTTTGATTCAATGTTTTCAGCCTAGCACAGGTATATGTAACGAAATCAATTTTGACGTACTTCTATATACCGATCTAAAATTTTACACACTTATGTATATCGAATGACAATTCTTGTTATTATCTTAAATAGATTTTCCCGTGGGAACCCACATCCTGTTGTCCGTATAACACATATTTTCATTTCGGAAAATGATCCGCTGTAATAACTGAAAATTAATATGACTCGGTGGCCTATCGGTTAACTATTTTGATCCTCGCTTAGGCGGCACGGGTCCGATTCTCGATAAAATGAAACGTTTGGTATTGTTTCGT
Source organism: Galerucella calmariensis (assembly GCA_910591675.1). NCBI lineage: Eukaryota > Metazoa > Arthropoda > Insecta > Coleoptera > Chrysomelidae > Galerucella > Galerucella calmariensis. Next base: position 12,637 of record CAJUYG010003467.1, read on the forward strand.
TCTGCTGGCATGTTTGACAGGCGGGAAACGGGGGGAGGGTGAACTTTGATCCATAACTAGGAAATAAAAATATCATTTTGACAGATGACGACTCGATCACTTGGTAAGACATTTTTAGTACAAGGGGACAAAATTTTCAAAATATGATGTGCCCCAAGTGTCTCTAAAACCTTCTCAACTCACTGACTTTGTTATTTATATGCTCAAATTATAGAACAGTGTCATTGGGAATATCCGAAAATGAAGCGGACAAGCAACAAAAAGAAGATGGCTCTGGGGACTTCCAACTCTTCTGATAGCTCAAATACTAATGATTCTTCAGTAAGTGGTAACGATACAGCTGATCAAGAACATTTTCTAGCAAATAACGTGATCGATGTTCAGTATCCGAATGAGGTGATAGTTCACGCCACTACATGGACTTCAAACGATAACTACATGTACACAACTTGAAAACTATGGAAGAAATAAACTTCTGGATGGTCTTTTTTCCATCAGAAGATATTGACTATAAACTCGAATGTACCAATGCAAACCTACGAGATAGAAGAAAAATAATTACAAAAGGAGAGTTTTATGGAGTTATTGGATTAAAGTATGCAATGACACTAAGCGTATGCTATACCCGTGCCGTCCACTTTATCACGAGCACTGCCAGCTTCAGCATGAAACTTCACAGGTTTGAAAAAATTTTAGGTTGTATGTCATTTTAGAGACTTGATAACGGAAATGGTGATAAGTGGCAAAAAGCTCGACCGTTTTTTGATATGACCACCTCCAAATGGAACGATACTTTCACTCCTGGATACAAATTTACAGTTGATGAATTCCTGTTTTCTTGGTATTGTGAGGAATTATACAAAGAAGAAGAGTGTATGCCAGCGGTTATCAAAATCAAGCGGGAACCGAAAGGAGGGTGCGAATGTGAAACAATTGCCGATGTCTCTTGTTACGGAATAAAAGCAGAACTTACCTTTTTGTCGATAATTATCCTGTACATTATTGTCATCAGTATTCTAGTTGGAGCAAACTAAATTAGATTTGGTAACTTTAATGCTAATATCAAAATAAATAACATCTATTTCGTCTACTTCTTAACTTTCCCGGGTTGACAGTGGGAATTATTTAGATAATTTTCTTTGCTTATTGAGCCTTTTCATTATCGTCATAGCTTTCACCAAATGAATGAAGAGTCATCGACAAAATTTCACATTATTTCTCAAATGAAATAAAGAAGAAGAAAACAATAACAATTAACCTAACCTTCATTCAAGTCGGTTAACATTTCACAAAACAACATCATTAACTTGACACCTCGTCATATTTCAGTCTTCTCTTACCAACCTTACTATTTTGGCAGTAGAATTTCCAGACAATAACCGGTAATAAGGAATGAAAAGAGTTATTTTGAAAAAAAGAATTCTCGAGTTTGAAAGCGCATGCTTGTGAATACGCATTTTGGCGGATTTTTTCCAAATATATTGATCGCTTGAAGAGAAATGAAATTATATTTGGGCACGTCTATCGTACTCTTGCGGTTTTCTCCAAACCAAGAGGTATCGGTATCCAATACTTCTTCAGCTGAAGTCACTTTTGGGCCCCAATCCAACCAAGGTCAGACTTCTGTCCACACTACTACTTGAAAAACAAATTTATTTCAACAGGTTTTCTAAGGTACTCTTATCTTTTTGGCCCTTAATGGTTTAATGTATCATCTAGAGCTATTCTCTCTCTTTGTTTCCTATCGAGGTAACTAGGGTGGTTCCAATAGCCTCGACATTTATCATTCGAATTTCGTTGCCAGAAAAAATTACTCGTCCTATACTACGGACTCGTAATTTTCTCGGAGGAAGTTTTTTTCGTTAAATTGCCAGGCAACAGAGTTCTTATTGATACATGTCAAGTTTACTCCGGCAAAAAAAAGCTCTCGTGTAATTTACGTATTTATCGAGTTGATGGTTTGACACATTTGCATAAAAAACTGGTTCGAATACAAAAAGTAGGTAGAAATAAAGTAATAGTAGAGGTTACAATTGTTGGAAATGCTAATAATATATTAATATAGAAGAGAAACCATTGAAAGCATTCATATCAATAATTAAATAGAAAGGAGGGGGCGATCAAAAAGTGAATACCTCAGTTAGTAACAAATATTTGTTGGGAAATATGGAGTACATATCCCAGCGCAGTCACTAGAATTCTTAGATTTTAACGTTTAATTTATATTGATGGAGAAGCAGCATCTTGTACCAAGGGTAACAGTTTTAGTGTCATTCGAGACAGAGATTTATCTCTGATTCTTGGTGAGTGGACAAATTAGCTCTAGTAGTTCACGTTTAGATTGATATTTTGTTGTTATTTTTCCTTGATGACAGTTTTTTTGGTTATAGCGCTCTTTCCCCTCCCTTTTTTGAACTCGGGGCTAGTGCGTAGGTCAGTCCTGGGGCAAGAGCGATACGTATTACGCTTTTACCCCAACGTTTCAAGTGGAATTTTTTTTAAAATTTCAGTTTCATCATGGTGAGAAAATATATCCGCAAAAGTAGCCGAGGCAAAGGATATACCGCAGAGAGCCTTAAAGCTGCGTTGTCAGCAATAAAGTCAGGCCAAATGATGTTATACCGAGCTAACAAAGTTTTTAACATTCCAATAGCGACACTTCATGATCACTTCATGGGCAGAAGAGGGCAAAAAAGCTCTAGCTATGGCAGGCCCCAAGACATTCCTCAACAAGAAGAAGAAAAACTAGAAAAAGGTCTCGTGCCATGGAGAAATGGGGCTTCGTCCTGTCCCGAAAAAAAGTATTGCAAACAGTAGCTGATTATGTCGAAGAAAACAACATTAAAACGCAGTTTAAAGATGGAGAGCCTGTAGAAGACTGGTTTCTCAATTTTAAGCGTAGGCATAACCTTTCGATTAAAAAACCTTAGAGTGTCGAATACGCCAGAACAAAAAAAATCTTGATCCGTTCTCAATCTACGACTACTTTGACTTACTCGAAAAAACCATAAATCAGCTTGGTTTGCAAGAACGCCCTTCACAAATCTGGAACTTGGATGAGAGTAGCTTTTGTACGGATCCGTGGAAATAACTGTTTTCAAAAACTATTTCAAAAACAGTTTTCTGAAGAGCATTGGTTCAGAACGACCTGTGTTAGTAATTTATGACGGGCACGCTACTCATCTTGAAGCGGATGTCTTAAATTTGGCAGTGGAAAACGATATAACCATACTTAAGCTTTCACCCCATACCAGCCACATTCTGCAGCCACTAGACATGTGCCTATTTAAATCACTCAAGACTCGTGTGGATGCCAAACTCGTTGAATGGCAGAGAAAGAACGTAGGAGCTGCCATATCAAAGAGTATGTTCTCCAAGATGATAGGAGATATGGACGGAAACCAAACCCGAAATTTTAGTGAGTGGTTTCACTAAAGCAGGGATATTCCCGTTAAATCGGAATGTTCTGAAGCAAGACTCATTTGATCCAGTAGTTTTTCAACGTTGGCAAGAAACGCAGAATGTGGCTTGCAGCTATGAACCTGTCGAGTCTACGCAGAGCACACCAGCAAACAATAATGCAGTACCAGAGCCCATCGAACCAACGCCAAGCTCAAGCTCGCAAGAGAATGTTCATTTTCTACCACAAGAAACAGAGATTCCAGTTGTGTCATTTGATGAGCTTTTGTTGAAATCCACCAAACGTGAAAATAACCCTGATTTGAGAAAAAGAAAGCGTGTGTGTTTAGGAGCAGACGTAATCACAAGAGCTGAAGTTGATACTATATTGAATGGAAAAATAATGGAAAAGAGAAAAGGAAAGAGAAAATAAGACCAAAAAAATCAAAACGTTACTAAACAAAAGTTATCAGAGAGAAGCTCCTACGAGGTCTTGGCACAGCGATTCAAGCGAAGACAGAATAAGTGAGTTTAATAATACCACTAAAAGTGATTTGGAAAAGTTCGAAAAAAACCAAGCTTCTACTGAGGAACCTGGTTTCTCCAAAATTCAAGTGGGTGATTTTGTATTGGCAAACTTTGTTGGAAAAAATAAAATCTACAAATATGTTTGTTTGGTGAAACAGCTTATTAATGATAAAGAAGCAGAAGTTACAGGCTCACAAATAAGTGCCACTTCATTTTAAAGGAGAACGATGTATGCAGCATACTGTTGTCCGACATAGAAAAAAAACTACCTGTACCAAAAAAGTCGATAACCGCTGATTACGAGAAGTACATTTTTGAGACTGCTCCTGAAGAATTTGAGGCTTGAAAATCTCACTTTTCCAACTATTACTTTTAAGTTTGGATATAATTTTGTTGTTTTAGTTTTTAAACTTACGTTTTGTCCTTTGAATAAACAATTTTCCAGTAAAACAAAATCATCTTCATTCGACTTCTTCCAAAAATATATTTCGTATCTTTTTTTTAACGATAATAACTCAAAGTTGAACATGCCGAAAAAATGTTCAAACATAGGTATAATGGAATTATGCACTAGCCACGCGTTCAACTGCAGGCATTATCAGCAAATATAATGGCGTATTATGCTCTTGCCTCGGACCAGTGGGGCAAGTGCGTAATATGCACGTCAAAGAAAAATCTGCATAGAAAAATCGCAAATATTGTTTTTTTGTTGAACATACCTTATCAGTTAATAGTTGAATGATCACAATGTTATGACAAACACGCAAAAACTTATAAATTTAGTAAGAGCGATTTTCATAGTTAGTTAATCAAATTCAACTATGGAAATTTCCTTACGCACTTGCCCCACCTTACCTTACATTCTGAAAACAGACGGGCCAGTGATAACTGTGAGCAAAATATACTTTATAAATCAAATTATTTCATTATTAATTACGATGTTGTCATATTCAATTTTGATACCTATCAATGAATTATATACATCCAATTGAAATTAAAGTTTTTTATAGTATTATTAGTTGGATTGATTGATAATATTATATGTGATGGATTAAATTGATAAATCTTTCCCAGATTTTCTGAAATTTGTATCCCAGTTTGAAAAGAAATAATATTATGAACCAAGTTATTTACATATTCCATATATAAAAATAGTATCATATACCTATCAATATGAAAATATAAAAACTATGGCAACATTGCTCATTATCGTGAGCAAACGGTTCGGCCATGTCTTTATTGTATTCAATAAGCATTTTTCCATGCCAATACGAAGCTTTATGGAATTAAAAGCTAGATAGCTGTTTGTATTGCTTTGTGAAAGCTTTCAAAATTATAAAGTTGAAGAAAAAGAAGATTATTGTGAGGTTATGTTTTGAGTAACAGATTGTTTTATAGGTCATATTTTATAATTATTTCGTAATAAAAAATGAACTCCTTTGAAGTTATTGAGACCTTAAAAAGTGGAGAAAAAATTTGGTGTGCTGCTCCTGAGGCATGTGGGATGGGAACAACAGCAACAACAAATTAATCACATTAAGGCTAGCAATACTGTGGTTTTTTGGGAATTAATTTCCATTTGAAATCCAAATTAATTCCAATACAAAACTTTATAGTATTGTTTATAAATGGCACTAATTGAAGCACTTAAAGGCATTTAATGACCACACTAAATTCCAATATGGCTATTAGTTTTTTGGCATTTTTTGAAGACATTATCTCTATTTTTTGGCTATTTTTCACGACTTACTAGCAATAATTGCTACTTGGTTGCAATATTTAGACTTAAACAAGATAAGACGTTTTTTAAGGAAGGCTGGAATTATTCTATAGAATAATGCTTAGAATATGCTAAACTTCATCATTTTTTCTGAATTATATAATTCGATCTAGCAATATTTGCTTGGTAAATGGAATGTGTTACTTGGGTGAAGATATCTTTTGTTTTTATTGTGAATCAAATGATAACATGGTACATAGAAAATACCCTTGGTTGAAAAAAACCATCTCTCACACACACACAGAAGCAAATGAAACATTCCATATAGAAGCAAAAAATTGGTCTAATCATTCATATATCAGTGAAGTTAGAAATAATAAATTCAACGAATTTCACTAGACGCTGGAAAGTTTTGTATCCCTTCCTAAAACAACAATCTAACCAACCGAAGCAAATGGGGAAATTAATACTTATCAAAAAAAACCTCCATAAAACATACAACAAACTCAAGATCACTTGAAACAAAAAACGTGGGATACCATCACCCAAGATTTCACACAAGCACCCATATTTTCCAGATCTGTTGGTCCTAGGAAACCAGTATTTCAAATAATAAAAATTAGTACAAATGAAAAGATCCGTGCAGACAAAGCAATAATCTAATACATTCATTGAAACGGTTTTCCAGGTTTTCAAAAAGTTGACATTAAATTTGTAATAGATGGGCACTATTGGAGCGAGACACCCCCAAATAGTCGTCTAGAAAATGAAAACCCGACCTACCTCGTTCTAGTCGCTGAGAACTGTCTATTTTTATATTTTCCAGAGTGCTGAACACTGATAATTCATATTTTCCCACGAAAATTCATCGACCTATTCTCCTACCAATCCTAGAGATGATAAAACTAATCCGAAATCCTATAGCATCACAGATTCGAACAACGAATTGAAGACATTTCCTTTTTCGAATTTCTGACTTTTTACGTAAGATGAAAAAAGTTGAGTGAGGAAGGTTTTTTTTTCTCTCTGGAGCCGTACCACCTCAGCCTCCTAGGCTCATTGTGGATACTCCTAGTGTTCTGACTACAACCTATTCAGCCATTCCGTTCCCTGTATTAGCTCATACAGGTTCTTTGCTGGTTGGTTGTAGAAGTCTTCTGGAGTCATTTGGGTTCTACCATACAGTTTCTGCATTCTGTGGTCCAGCGACTCACAGTTGCAAAGTATATGCAGAGCTGTTTCGGTATCCTTTTTGCATCTTCTGCATGTAAGGTCTCCGTTGTACAGCCCTATTTTGTTTAGGTGGTCCTTTGTGGGAAAATGTCCCGTAAGTAGCCTCGTTATGGTGCGTAGTTTGTTCCTGCTCATTGAGAGCAGTTCTTTCGCCACTTTTTCTGATGGTTCTTTCATGAATTTCTTCCCATGTATTTGCCTGGTCGTGTTCTTCCAGTATTTATTGTGTTGTTCTTTCAACCACCCTTTTAAACATGACCTCGTTAAGCATCTGGGGATGCCCACAGCAGGTTCGGGTCCGTTCATCTGAGTTGACGATCCTACTCTTGCGAGTTCGTCAGCTTTTTCATTGCCTGCGATTCCTTTATGACCTGCGACCCACTCCAGTGTCACACTGTTCCGAGTCGCCAGTCTTCTAAGTTCTTCGCCGCATTCCCATACTAGCCGAGATGTCACCCTATAGCTCTGAAGTGCTTTAAGGGCGGCTTGACTGTCACTATAGATCCTGATCTGCCTGTTGTTGTAGACTCTCATATTATTAGCCATTGCACATGCAGGTATTGCATAGACCTCTGCTTGAAATACAGAAGCGTATTTGCCAAGCGAGACGATCCCTTCATATTTGCTCGTCTTGCTGTATATGCCCGCTCCGGTGCCGACTTCATTTTTTGATCCGTCTGTATACCAGATCAGTTCATTCGCTCTACTAAGTGGTGGTGCGTTCTCTTCCTCAAGCTCCTTTCGATCTTTGATGACAATCTCGAAGTTCTTGCGAAAGATATATTTGGTGGTCATGTGGTCTGTTGGCATTTTGAAAATGTCATCATCCACATGCCTTATCTCTGTGTGTCCTCTCCCATGTGCCACGCCATGTTCTGATGCTTTTTCCAGTCGGGTTAGTGCTGCCCTTGCTTCGCACATTATGACACAATGTAGCGGAGGAAGGTCTAGCATTGTCTCCAGTGCCGCTGTAGGAGTGGTCCTCATTGCCCCTGTAATGCCAATGCATGCAAGTCTTTGGACCTTGCTTAGTTTTAGCATAGCAGAGGATTGTCTGATCTTTGGCCACCATACCAGAGATGCATATGTGATCCTGGGAATGACAACCATTTTGTACAGCCAGTGTACCATGCTGGTTCTAAGTCCCCATTTAGTGCCGTAAGTGCGTCTGGCAACCATGAAGGCCACCTCTGCTTTCTTGATCACGTGCTGGAGGTGTCGGTTCCAAATTAAGCCTGGTTCTAGGATAACCCCAGGATATTTTACTTCATCCGACAATCGTATTGGTTCACCTTGAAGCGTTAGAGGACCAAGTCCTTCCCTTTTCCTTCTTCTGGTGAACGCAATTATCTGTGTGTTCGAAGGACTAATACTTCTTCTTTTACAGTCCAGCCTGTTACCACATTTAAAGCCATCTGGAGTCTGTCTCTGGTTGTACTGTTGAATTTACCTTGGGATAAAATTACCAGGTCGTCTGCATATCCTATGGTGTTAAATCCGTCTCTGTGAAGGGTTCTGATGAGCCCGTCCATGACCAGGTTCCACAGCAGCGGGGATAGTACTCCCCCCTGCGGACAACCCCTGGTTGCACGTACGGCCATTGTCTCCCCCATCAGAGTTGATTCTGTGAGCCTGCTTCTGAGCATGCAGTCTATTCACCTGCAGCTCGTGGCATCGATCCCTAAATTCCTCGTCGCCTTAGCTATAGATTCATGGGAGGTGTTGTCAAAGGCTCCTTCTATATCAATAAAGGCTGCCAGCAGCACCTCTTTGTTTTCCAGCACGTATTCAGCCCTTTTTATGAGTTGATGTAATGCTG
>CAJUYG010003467.1:21435-42550 GCA_910591675.1 Galerucella calmariensis
GTTTTCCAGCACGTATTCAGCCCTTTTTATGAGTTGATGTAATGCTGTTTCGGTTGATTTTCCCTCTCTGTATGCATATTGATCTCGGTGTATTGGTCTTGTAGCCAGTATACCGTCTCTGATATGTCTGTCGAGAAGTTTCTCAAGAGTCTTTAGCAAAAATGACATTAGACTGATTGGTCTCAGAGCTTAAGCCGTGTCCTGTCCAGATTTTCCAGGTTTTGGTATAAATGTAGCTCTGATGCGTTGCCAGGTTCTTGGAATATGCCCTAGAGCTAGGCTAGCTCTGAGCAATTCACTTACCCTGTAGTGCAGTGTATTGCCTTCTTTTTGGAGTAGGATACGATAAATCCAGTCTGGTCCCGGTGATTTATATGGTTTGAAGCTGTTGATAGCCCATTTTGTCTTTTCCGCATCTACCACTGCTTTCGCTGTTCGCCAGTCTATCCTGAATGCCCATCGTGGTCGATCCAGTTCTGTCGCCGGAGAGTTCTGCGGTGGCATGGTAGGTATTGATCCAGGGAAGTGTACCTTGAGTTTAAGGTTTCAATGGTTCATTTTTAAATTCGCAGTATCTCTCTGTATCTGTAGAGTAGGGAGGGTGAGTGTGTAGGCTCACAGCACTTAGGCCACATGTGACCCATTGTACATCCTCCCGAGGAGTTGTCCTCCTAAGTCATTGTCATCCTGTCCTTCTCAGGAAGGTGGACAGGTCACTGGGAGACATCTCCAAATTCGCAGTATTAACATTTAGGAATAAAAAAAAATTTCGGGAAATCTTAAGCCATTAATATGCAGTAGATAGAAAAAGTAGCCGCGCGGCCCTCGCAGTGGGTTCGACATCTTAAGGAGAATATGAAATGTGAACTTAAGCATCAAGTTTTATTTTCACGATCCATAAGATGCAATATTATTTCGGTTTGTACAGCATGTTTTGCCAGAACAAATATCGGAACACTGTAAATTATATTGCTTGCATACTTCGTAAATATGAATGAGGCATTAATAGTTTGTTGAGTCTTCTGATGTTATTCTCATTTATTTGCCACAATGCTCTTATTACTGATGTACGAGTTGTTTCGAAGTATTCCAAGTTTTTCCAACCAACAGAATTTTTACATTTTAATAATTCGGTATATCAAACACATCCATTTATATTCATTTTTGTTAATGGACTTCTCGTTATTCAAACCGAAGTATATAATATATAAAATGCAATAGTATTAACTCATCAGATGTATTTGAAAACCTTGCCACAAGGAAAAACAAAACAAAAAATTGAAAAGTATGAAAATAAGAAAATTCTAAAGTTTTCTTATGCTAAAATATTATCATTCATGTAGGTATATAACTTCATGTGAATATGTATGAATTGTAGAGACATAGTTAGCTATTATATTCACACTGTGTTATTTATAAGACGCGACATAAGGATTCTTGTACAAAACTATGAAACGCGAGCTAACTTTTTTACCAAATAGCATTCATAAAAAAGAAAAACCGATTTGGAAAGGTCGTTGAAAAATTAGATCAAATGTACTTTTAATTTTCCCAAGTTCGCTTAGGTTTGTAAAAAAATGCATAGTAATGTTTAAAAAAGTGTTTTTTCTACATGGGATATATTGTTTCCGTCCACAAAGGCAGATCTCTCTCACAATCTCTAAAGCAGGCATTTGGAGATAACCCAAAACATTAAATTCGTTCATGTCACTGTCCACTGAAGGTTTATTTTTATTACTTTTTGTCTCAAATTCACCAAACTGACGGCAGTTCTCAAGCAATCTCCTTACAATAACACCAGTTGCATTTGGACGACTTCGATATCTTCCTAAAAAAAACACGGCAGGCAAGCCCGTTCAAGAATTTTATTACACTCGTCGTAAATAATAACATTTGAATAATCATCTTTGGGAAATCCTATACTTGCGTGACCTAGCTAATTAGACGCTAGCGTCCAATGGTGGTGAAAATATAAGCCTACAGTGTGAGATAAGTTATACAAAACATGGAGAAACTATTAAGTAAAAGAAAATGTCAAACCTTATAATGATTAAAAGTAGATTCCAAGAAATGGATGTCTCGGTCTCACGATTTAGATTACACCAACAAATATGGAAATTTTTTCAAGAGTAGCCATGTAAAAAATGTTGATTAGTGGAAATCAGATAGTACAAGTGTGATGAAAGCTCGAGTAGAAATGTTCAAATAATTGTCTTAAAACTGTTTCGGATCTTGGAGCCCTATATACATACCTAACATGATCAAAGTATTGAAATGTTTTCAATTTCTCTGTCGACATCTTGTGATTTTTAAGACAATTATCGGAAAAATTGCTAATAAACATGAAATTTCAAGAATATTTTGTTACTTTGAATTGAAATTATAAGTAATAGAGAGTTCCGTGAGTCAAAACTTTTTCATTGGAAATTTTTTCTTCTTTGAGGATCCTTTTTCAGAAATTTCCAGATGTCATTCCGAATCAAAAGAGTCATCATATTTTAGAAGCTTTATCAAGGATTAATATAATTCTCAACTTGTTGATTAGACTAGGATAAGTTTGCATTTATTATTAGCGCATATAAACTCACTCGATACGATTAATTGCTCATATCAATTCCCGTCTCTCCCACTTACCTACATCCATTCCTCCTCGCCCCTCAACATTATCCTCACCATGTTTTCCCAATACACGGCCTCCCCTAGTTTATTTTTAAACTTCTCCAGAACTTCCCCGTTCTTCCAGCATCAGCAACATATGTCCCACATCATCCGTCACTTCGCATCTCTCGCAGTCTCTCTTTTCCCAATCTCCTCTCACCTTCTCACCATTTCCTCATTCATCCATCACCGTACTTCCTCTCTACCAGTCCATCCACTGTTCTAACTTACCTTTATCACCTCCTCCATCAATTTACCCATACCACACAGCAGGCTGATGGGCCTGTTGTCCCCCGTCCGCTTTCCCTCCTCATCCGTCTTTTTCACCTTAATCACCCTACACACCTTTCCGTAACTCTTCCTCCCTCAGAACCCTGTTAAATAATTTAAAGAAGTTTCCCTATTGTCGTCCAACAGCCTCTGCACCATATCTTAGGCCATCTATCCCTGGGGCTTTCCTTACTTTAACATTCCTCCCCCCTCCACTACTTCCCACTTTCCTACCGTCCTCTCACCTCTTATTTTCCCTATTTCCACCAAGTTTTATCGGTGTCAATAGCTTCAAAACTGGGCCAAAAATGTATAAGTCAACATATAAAAGTATGATTTGCTAGTGTTAACACCTTCTTTGCATGTGAATGACTATTTGATGCGGTAAATCACATGTTGAGATAATAAGTGTAGGATTTGATTTGTTGCTTCGCGATACGGAAGAAGGAAAAAACGTTGAAATACACAGTTCTCCTAATTAAATGATATGATATTTTCTTGTTTGTGAGACGTGCATGTATGAGAATAATGATGCTTTGTCAGTCGTAAATGATTCTGAAAGCTTTGAGGGTCTCCTATAGATAGTTATTTACAGGTTACAGTTATTTACTTACCTTTAGAGGTTGGTATCCTTTTCTTTGTTTTTTTTGGGTTCCTTTTTCTCTTGTCTTTCCGTTCGCGTCGATGTACCTTAACGTAACTTGAAGAGGATCATTGGAATACAACTTTCAACAGGACGGAAATTGAATACCTACTTCCTAGACTTGCTTACACTAGCAAGTAACACTGTTCACATTCTGCAAATTACTTAGTATCATCGGACATAAACTTGCGATAGTTTATTCCTTTGTTTCCATGAGGCAATGGGATGCTTCATGATATTTTATCGTTTCCACTACCATGTATTTGATAACTCTTTCCAAAATCTCACCTGTCCTGAAAATTACTGTGCAAACATCCACCATTTAATTTTTTCTTTGTTAGTATAATGAAAATTGATAGTATTTAAGCATTCATGAGACATCACGTAAAATGTTCATAATTTCCTTGATGTTTTTTCAACAAACCACAGAAATCATTGTGTTGTAATCAATATATATTCATACATAATACATATTAGCACAACAAAACTCCCGCATGCATATTTTTTATGCACTTACTTATGTGGGTGCTTTAATGGGAATCAATTATAATTACGTGTTTTCCAAATGAAAGTTCTCTTGAAGATTATGGTGGAACAAAATAATTGTATAATTGTATAATTTTCAAGCGAAAAAAAACCCATCCATATCAAAATCCCCTTTAACCTTAAAAAGGTTTTCCCAAGACTCAACTCTCATGCAGTGGGGAACATCCAAGTGAAATGAATAAATTGATAGTTCTTTCATTATTTAATTATAATTTATCGTACCGCAAGTGGCAAACTGAGCCTCATGTTTTTGAGAGGTTCGCATACATATTTTTAATGTCTGGTATTGTATTTAAGAGTACTATGGATGGAGTTCTGAATATTTAGAAAACTATATGATCTCTCCTTTATGCTTTCTTGAACAGATTCCTTATGTCGAATATCTTTATCAAGAGAACAAAAAGCAATTATAGGTATAAGAACGTCAACATCCTGTCTCACGACAACTACCGTGGGTCTATTAGGAGCTTCCTTGATATCAGTTTGGATAATTAGAATATCAGCACCATCGATTGAAAACAGAGTTTACATTCTGGTATATTCCAATTTTCCCATCAGTTTTTTGTTTATTCACCAGATTGCTCGGTGAATGTTTTTGTGTTCCAGAAACAGGTTTATTTTCGTTAAAAATTATTCCAGCGGATATTCCTCAATAACTTCTGTTGTCATTCAATGGCTTCTGCACCCTCGATATTTTCGAATACTACGATCACACGTTGACCATACCGTTCAATGAAACTGTTGTAAGCAGTGTAGGATCTCGCAATTGCCTCTTGGCAAAGCACTCAATGAATGAAGCAAACGGGGGTGGAGCACCTTTCTAGGATTATATTATTTTCAAGAGGGTCGATTGGCCCGATTGGCCTTACCAAACTATCCATCTCAGAAGTAGGTGATTTTAGATCTATACTCGAATTTCTATTAGGAGCCTGTACCCAAATTTCCGAAATTTCATAATTATTTCTCCTAGATTGTATATTTACGTCAACTGTGAGTTCCTAGAAACTTATCCATTATATAGAGGAAATTGTAACTAATAAACTGAACCGAAATAACTCCATTTTATTATTTCACACAACGCTCATTTCACATATCAAATACAATCAGGAACACACAGCATGAAACTGAATTACTGAATATAAATGAGAATAACGTTAATGGTAGATTGAAATTTCTTGTTTCCACCACTGATGCCAACTGAAGTCAATTGGGTACTTGAACGTAGATGAACAATTCGTGTTACAACGGAAAAAAGCTTAACTATGAGTTATTGCTGCTAACAGTTCAACTACTGGTCATGTGACCAGTTGATTAACCTGCAAAGTTACAACACACCCTTAGTAATAAACTTCCATCATGATAACTGTTCACAATGAAGCAAAAGTAACAAGAATGTTCCCTACTCCTTACTGAAATGTTTACTTATGAAGGCTAATGACGCACTTGAATGGTGGTATTTCAGGCAACTTGAGATGATAGTCTGATAATAGAATCCCGAAAATTTAAATTAATTTGAAAAATATTTTTTTTCAGACGTACAAAGTATTCGAGGAGATTCGAGCGCTTTACGTGTTAGTTCCAGCATTACTTGGCTTGAAAGGTAATTTGGATATGTGTCTATCATCAAGATTATCCACCCACGCCAACTTAGGAAATATGAACGATAGGAGAGAGATCGTTAAGATGGTTATTGGCAATATTGTCCTAGTTCAGGTATATATATCTCATGAGAATATTCCTTTTATTCACAGGGTTTTTATTGGGCTGAATTTTATCAAGCAGCTAGTAGTTTAATCTTATAAATAAAAATTTTTGAAAAACACTAATTCCGAGGATCAAAATCAAAATGTAGGATATATCAGTTATAATTTATCTCTCACATTTCTTTTGTAGAAATTAGTTGTAGCTATTCAATTTCTTTACCATTGCTTAACCACCATGTTCTACAATGGGCACCTTCCAGTATTCGTTTTTGTAGTCCATTTTTGAAATCTTTCATTTTCATATCAAAAATGCCTATCTTACACCTATTATTAAATTTAATGATCCATTTCTTCGACAATAAGCTGTTTTTGCAGAATCTCGTTACTTGGTAGGTAAATAGATGAATAAATAAACATTTATGCGCTACTGAATGATATTTTCACACGAAAAGATCAACAATGTTTCACAAGCTAAAAGACAAGTATTAAACAATAATTATTAATAAAGAATCCTTTTCTCATGGCAAAATGGCGTTCTATCAAATATTCTAAATTTTGGATATAATGCTGCACTTAACTTCCTAACCAAAAGTTTCCATGGAAGCTGTTCATTCCTACGACTAGTTTCCTATATACAGGGTGTTAAAGTTGAAACATTCTTGTTTTTCGTGACCACGTAATTTTATTGTTATGGTATGAATATGCATTTTGTTGATAGTACCATTAATATGTTCTAGTATATCGTGAACTTCTACATAAACAGTTTCAAATATACAGGGTGGGACTCAATCATATAAGGATGAATTTTTGAAATTCCAGGAAATGTTGATATTAAATGAAAACAAGGTCAGAAATGAAAAGTGACTCCACATTCAATATTTGGGATAAAATATAATAGTTCTAGAGGTTTTCCATACAGGGTGAATGCAACCTTAAATCATCTTTTTCTTTACAAAATAAATAAGTTTTTTTTTCCTCGGAGCCGTCCTTTCGCCGGTACCACCTCAGCCTCCTGGGCTTATTGTGGATACTCCTAGTGTTCTGACTACAACCTATTCAGCCAATCCGTTCCCTGTATTAGCTCCTACAGGTTCCTAGCTGGTTGATTGTAGAAGTCTTCTGGAGTCATTTGGGTTCTGCCATAAAGTTTCTGCCTTCTGTGGTGCATAGTATATGCAGAGCTGTTTCGGTATCCTTTTTGCATCTTCTGCATGTAAGGTCTCCGTTGTACAGCCCTATTTTGTTTAGGTGCTCCTTTGTGGGGAAGTGTTCCGTAAGTAGCCCCGTAGTGGTGCGCAGTTTGTTCCTGCTCATTGAGAGCAGTTCTTTCGCTACTTTTTCCGATGGTTCTTTTATGAATTTCTTCCCATGTATTTGCCCAGTCGTATTCTTCCAGTATTTCTTGTGCTGTTCTTTCAACCACCCTTTTAACCATGACCTCGTTAAGCATCTGGGGATGCCCACAGCAGGTTCGGGTCCGTTCATCAGAGTTGACGATCCTACTCTTGCAAGTTCGTCAGCTTTTTCATTGCCTGCGATTCCTTTATGACCTGGTACCCACTCCAGTGTTACACTGTTTCGAGTCGCCAGTCTTCTAAGTTCTTCGCCGCATTCCCATACTAGCCGAGATGTCACCCTATAGCTCTGAAGTGCTTTAAGGGCGGCTCGGCTGTCGCTGTAGATCCTGATCTGCCTGTTGTTGTAGGCTCTCATACTGTTAGCCCTTGCACACGCAAGTATTGCATAAACCTCTGCTTGGAATACAGAGGCGTATTTTCCCAGCGAGACGATTCCTTCATATTTGCTCGTCTTGCTGTATATGCCCGCTCCGGTGCCGAGTTCATTTTTAGATCCGTCTGTATACCAGATCAGTTCATTCGCTCTACTAAGTGGTGGTGCGTTCTCTTCCTCAAGCTCCTTTCGATCTTTGATGACAATCTCGAAGTTCTTGCGAAAGATATATTTGGTAGTCATTTGGTCTGTTGGCATTTTGAAAATGTCATCACCCACCTGCCTTATCTCTGTGTGTCCTCTCCCATGTGCCACATCATGGTCTAGTGCTTTTTCCAGTCGGGTTTGTGCTGCCCTTGCTTCACACATTATGACATAATGTAGTGGAGGAAGGTCTAGCATTGTTTCCAGCGCCGCTGTAGGAGTAGTCCTTATTGCCCCTGTAATGACAGTGCATGCAAGTCTTTTTACCTTGCTTAGTTTTAGCATAGCAGAGGATTGTCTGGTCTTTGGCCACCATACCAAAGATGCATATGTGATCCTGGGAATGACAACCATTTTGTATAGCCAGTGTACCATGCTGGGTCTTAGTCCCCATTTAATGCCGTAAGTACGTCTGGCAACCATGAAGGTCACCTCCGCTTTCTTGATCACGTGCTGGAGGTGTCGGTTCCAAGTTAAGCCTGGGTCTAGGATAACCCCAAGATATTTTACTCCATCCGACAGTCGTATTGGTTCACCTTGAAGCGTCAGAGGGCCAAATCCTTCCCTTTTCCTTCTTCTGGTGAACGCAATTATCTGTGTTTTCGAAGGGCTAAAACGTAGCCCTTCTTTTACAGTCCAGCCTGTTACTACATTTAAAGCCATCTGGAGTCTGTCTCTGGTTGTACTGTTGTATTTACCTTGGGATAGAATTACCAGGTCGTCTGCATATCCTATGGTGTTGAATCCTCCTCTGTGTAGGGTTCTGATGAGCCCGTCCATGACCAGGTTCCACAGCAGCGGGGATAGTACTCCCCCCTGCGGACAGCCCCTGGTTGCACATACGGCCATTGTTTCCCCCATCAGAGTTGATTCTATGAGCCTGCTTCTGAGCATGCAGTCTATCCACCTGCAGCTCGTGGCATCGATCCCTAAATTCCTCGTCGCCTTAGCTATAGATTCATAGGAGGTGTTGTCAAAAGCTCCTTCTATATCAAGAAAGGCTGCCAGCAGCACCTCTTTGTTTTCCAGCACGTATTCAGCCCTTTTTATGAGTTGATGTAATGCTGTTTCGGTTGATTTTCCCTCTCTGTATGCATATTGATCTCGGTGTATTGGTCTTGTAGCCATTATACCATCTCTAATATGTCTGTCGAGGAGAAGTTTCTCAAAAGTCTTTAGCAAAAATGACATTAGACTGATTGGTCTCAGAGCTTTAGCCGTGTCCTGTCCAGATTTTCCAGGTTTTGGTATAAATGTAGCTCTGATGCGTTGCCAGGTTCTTGGAATATGCCCCAGAGCTAGGCTGGCTCTGAGCAGTTCACTTACCCTGTTGTGCAGTGTATTTCCTCCTTTTTGGAGTAGGATAGGATAAATCCCGTCTGGTCCCGGTGATTTATATGGTTTGAAGCTGTTAATAGACCATTCTGTCTTTTCCGCATCTACCACTGCCTTCGCTGTTCGCCAGTCTATCCTGGATGCCCATCGTGGTCTATCCAGTTCTGTCGCTGGAGAGTTCTGTGGCGGAATGGTGGGTATTGATCCAGGGAAGTGTACCTTGAGTAGCTCTTCCAAGGTTTCTTTTCCATTTTCAGTATATTGTCCGTTATCTTTTTTGATAGCGTGTATAGTCTGATTAGGGTCCTTGGAGAGAATCTTCTGCAGTCTGGCACACTCATGAGTCTGTTCTATCTCCTCACAGTGCCTCCTCCAGGAGTCTTTCTTGACTTTCCTTACCAGTTTGTTGTATTCAGTTAGAGCCCTCTCATAATCCGTCCATTCTTCTGAATTTTCTTTAGTTCTAATTAATTTCTTCCTTAACTGTCTCCTTTTTTCGGCAAGTTCATTTGTCCACCAGGGCACATTCCTGTTGGATTTCTTCCTTACCGTTGGGCAGTTGTTTTCAAACGCTGAGATAATTGCTTCCTGTGTTAGGTCTGCTGCTATCTCTAGGTCTGTTGTGCTCTCAATTTTTACCATCGTTCGGACTAAACTGTTAACTAGTTCTGCATTATATGCTTCCCAGTTCGTTTTTCGTGGGTTACGATAGTATTCTATTTTCGGTTCGGTTCCCGAAATTTGAAAGTATATGTGTCTGTGGTCAGAAAAGCTTTCTTCCTCGGACACATGCCAATTACTCACGAAGTTACCTATGTAATGAGTGCCAATCGTGATATCGATAACCTCCTTTCTGTTTGAGTTAGCGAAAGTTGGTTTATTTCCTTCATTTAATACGTTCAAATTGTTAGCCGTAATAAATTCTAGTAATGACTCACCTCTTTCGTTGGTGTTGGTGCTTCCCCAGTTAAGATTGTGTGAGTTGGCATCGCATGCAATGATCAGCTGCACACCCTTCTTTCTGGAGTACTTGACCAGTTCTTCGACTTCCCTGGTTGGTGGTTGTCTGGGGTCATCGTAAGGAAGATAGGCCGATGCGAGAATTGCTTCTCTAGTCCCATTTCCTTGCCCCAGTGTGATGAGGACCGCCGCTAAGTCCCTACAACAAAAATTAGTTAGTGAAAGGGCTTTTATACCTTTCTTAACAATAATGCATGTTCTTGGATGGTCAGAGGTTCTGTCATAAATCAGCTCACCAATGCCATTCAGTCCCATAATCTTACCTCTGTTAATCCAGGGTTCTTGAAAAAGGGCCACTTCATACTTCCCTCTTATCACAGTAAGTTCCGCCGAAGCCCCTTTACTGTGATGGAGGTTCCCCTGAAGTACCCTGAATTTCCCCACTCGGCGAGCCCCCCCCCAGGACCCTGAAAGTAACCATGTTGAGCTTGTAGTAAGCTCTGAACTGGTTAGCTGCCAAGGCCCCATGGGAGACCTCGTCAATGGAGTAGGCCAGGATTTGGCCTTTTTCTTCTACCTTTCGACTCAGGAGGAGCCAGCCGTTCACCCTCAGGTTGGCATTTTGCTTCCCCAAGCGTCCTCGCACTTTTTCCTCCTGATAAATAAGTTACTCCATGTATTCAAAAATTGTTGAAAACGAATTTGTTACCCCCATATATCAGTGTTAGTATTCTTATTATAATACAGGGTAATTTGCAAATTCATCAAAGATGAATGAATTTCTAGTATTTTATCATCCTGTGTATATCTACTACATTAAATTAATTAATTGAATAAAATGCTGACATTCTTTTTTAAAAATAGTTGAGTCCCACCCTGAATATGTTGACATTTTGTTCTATTCATCCCAGCATTATTTTGTGAGAAAAAATTACTACATACAGGGTAGCGAGAAAGTCTCGCACCAAGTAATTTTCTTTGAAAAGAATTGACAGATAATTGTCAAATTTTGGGGCTATGAACGGTATTGCATTCTTCGTTTTTTGGGCAGTTCCTCCCAAAAACGAGAAATACAACACTCTTCATAACCCTAAAAGTTAATGATTATGATGATACATGTTCATCATTTTCAAAGAAAAAGACTTGGTGCCAGACTTTCTCACTACCCTGTATAATCTGAAAATTCACAATAATTTATCATTTTCAGATTCAAGCGATAGTGTGCTCATGTATAGTTTCTGTTTTTGCTACTGGAGCATCTGCCAGCATAAATGGAAATTTCGAATGGATTCACACACTATTGCTAGCCACAGCAAGTACGTTAACAGCAACAATATCATGTTTCGTTTTAGGTGAGCTATTTAAAACTGCAAATTGATTTGTGTGAACATCGGATTCTCCAATTTACATATTTTGGTTTCCTTTGGGTATTTTTCACTGTTACCAGAGAAATCAAGAGCGTATTTTATTCTAGAAAATAATTTCAGGAAAATCAACGATAATTTGTGATCATTGTTAGATATTTTCCATGTGAGTTCAAGAACATGGGAGTAAGTGGCGGCTCGTGATAAAAATTTCATGGTGTTATGCAGTTATTGAAAAAAGTTTACCTTTTAAGAGGGTTTTCTCTCATCGATTTCATCGTCCTTCTCCGCCTTTTATTTTGAAATATTGGTTTTCTGGAACGATTGTCAAATGTTCTATATCCGTAACTCCTATTTTCATTCAAGCTTTATCGCCACCAAAAAGGAAGGAGGGAAAACAATATAAGGCATTTTTTTTGCTACATCCACAAATCCATTTGAATAAATATCTACTGAACTTACGTATTCAACTTTTTCCTCCACTTACATCACTTTTTTCAATAGTGATATCTGGTAATATCCTACCTTCTGCTTTCAATTTTATTTTTTCTTCATATGAATATTGAAAAAATCTGTTTGAATTAAATAAATTGAAGACCACCTCGATAGTTTACAGTTTATATAAAAATTGTCAACAATGCATAAAAACACCTGCTTACGTTGACGTAAGTCCTTTAACCACAAATTCGCGAGAGAAAAAATGGATAAATCCAACCGTACCATAATCCACGGCTTAGTTTTAGATCGTCTGGGGGGAGAAGTGGACAGTGCGGGTGATTTAAAGAGCTCGCTGGAAGAGCTCGCCGAGCTATATAAAATATATATAAATATAAAATATATTTTCCAGTGGTGGACTTCACTTACGCTTCAAGCTGTGGCTTGAACTTGCAGTTTTCGTATCATCATGACAATGCGAATGCCTTGAATAAATCATAAATGTTACATTCGATAAAAGGGAGTATTTCAGTTAATTGAGAGATTTTTCAGAGCTTTCCAGCACCAGCCGCCACTGATGACAGTTCTGGAAAATTCCCCAATGTTAATATGAAATACACTATAATTGTTTTTTTCTTAATTTCAGATGTGGTACTAGTAGCTGTTATAATATTATCACATAAATTGAAACTAAATCCAGACAACTTAGCAACGCCGTTAGCAGCAAGTATCGGAGATTTGGTCTCGTTATTAGTACTGTCATCCTGGGCACGCCTATTATTCAAAATTCATGGTCAGTAACAAAGTTCCTATTTTTTATAACATTTTTCAGCTCATTTCACCAGTAACAAGGAAAAATTAATCAAAATCGACAATCAAGGTATTACATTGAACTAAATTTAAAGTCCATAGCATCCTTTGAAAATGTGAATTGTTATTTTCCAAATGAATATCTCATTTGTACAATTTTCCATATTTTCAACTAAAGCCATATTCACCATTTAAGTAATTCATTAGATCACATCAGCATTTTGTAATGTGTGGGATTCAACACCATGTTATTGATATTATCAAAGAGATACTACAGATAGAGGCAACGAGCCATAGGGCGCTGTATAAGTGGGAATGTCCGTCTCCGGTGAGAGAGAAAGACACAGACGATCAGAGGTTTTTCTGTCTTCGTCTGGGGGGAAAAGTGGACATTGCGGGTGATTGAGACAGCATAAACCTTCTACTTTCTAGCTCCTTTTTACATGCTGACGGGCTCCGAGCTGGCTTGTTGCCTCTATCTGTATTATCTCTATGAATATTATCCAGCCCTATTCTTAGTTGAAGTAAGTGGCTGCTAAGACTCTCATACTTGAAAATCACGAAAAATATCCTATCAATGATAACGCTAAACAGTTCTGTTTTCAATATTAAGCAGCGTGCTAAAATACGTGTAGGTGCGTTCTAAACATGACATGAGCTACGTGAATTATTTGTTCGCTTGAGAAGAATAATTGAGTGTACGTATAAAAATGGGTTTGAAAGTTTTTGTATAAGTAGAAAACTAATTTTTCATTGGATATTCTCATATGGGTATTTATAAGAACTGTAGAAATGAAATCACCCCACCCCACCCACCACATGGGGTGTCTTGTGTCTCCCTCTCCTCTCCCTCTCCCTCTCCCTCTTTCTCTCCCTCTCCCTCTCCCTCTTTCTCTCCCTCATCCTCTTTAACAATCTATTAGAGACTGATTGCTTATGTTTAAGCTTAAAGTCGCTAGAAAAAAGTGTCGCCACCAGTGGGAAAATGTATGGTGACAGCCACTAGTGGGAAAATGTATGGTGACAGCCACTAGATGGCCACGTGGATACTAGGCCGTTACGTAGCAGAATAGTAGCTGCTACTATTAAAGGAACGTTTTCCTCCACATTCGCCAGTCAATCCAAATGTCAATCTGATTTGGCTAGTTTCGGATAATGGCGTCTCATAAAAGTATTCAAATTTTCTGAAAATGTTGATCTTCACGTGTGTATGTCTACTGAACAAAGTAGATGAGACACTCACAACTAGGCTATTGAAACTGGGAGAGAGACATTTGAAGACAGTTACTGACCTGGTGGCGGGACTCTGCACACTTAGGAAACAATTGACGTGAAATATGAATAATAAGGAAAATCGGATCCTTTTGTAAAAAGGAAGGGCCAATTCACACAAGTCCAAGCTGTACCAGGAAAACTGCAACTTTTGTTTCTAATTTCTCCATTATTTTTGGGATATAGGATGTATGTATGTATTTTGGGGTGACATTCACTGAGACCTAAAAGATCTATTGTGCCCCCTTACTACTACTCAGTTTCTGAGGAGAGTCCCGAAAACTAGTAGTTCCTTTAGTCCTATTTCCGGAGGAGTTCTAGGATGTCTGCAGGCTTCAACTTAATGTGCCTCTTCTATCCAGTAATCTCCCAGGTGCTCTGCTCTAGGATTCTGAAGTGCTGTGCATTTGGGAAGTATGTGGATGGAGGTTTCTTCTTCCATTCCACAAAATCTGCATTCTTCTTTCTCCACCATCTTGAGCTTTTTCAGGCGCCCATCCAGGCGACAATGTCCCGTTAGGACTCCTGTTAAAACTATTAGCGCAGTTTCACTTTGACTTATGCATTAATTTGATCTCAACAGGTTGTAGTCACCCAGAAGAGTCTATGATTGTATAAGCCCTACTAGATCTTTCCAATAGTCAGATCTTTTATTTTTCTCGGCTTTACCTATTTCTTCCAATATTACATTGGGGCTGATTCCGCAAAAGGGTTCAGGCCCCCAGAAAGGTATTTCAGTCCCCCTCTCTGCTCGTTCATCTGCTATTTCATTTCCTTCTATTACAGTGTGTCCTGGAATCCATAGTAAGGTGACTGTCTAGGCATTCCCACACCATTTTGGAACTGATTACACAAGAGCTCAGTGCTTTTATGGCTTCTTGACTATCCGACATTATGATAATCCATTATGTATCCTTTATCAATATTGAACTGGGTGCACTTTCTTATTGCGTGGATTTTAGCTTGAAAGATACTCGGGGTGTTTCCCAAGCTTTCAGAGTGTTTGGTTCCTGGCCCGAACACTCCTATCCCAGCTCCTTCTATTGCTTTTGAGCCGTCTGTGTACCATTGAATGGCATTATTTCCAAGTCTGGTAATGGTATTTGGGTCCCATTCCTTCTTGTTGCTCAATTCCGCAACGAATTTCTTCGAAAAGTTATACTTTTTCATCATACCATCTTGTGGTATGTCCTAGGTTGTCTGATTTCCAAGAAGTGAGTAGGTGGTTTTATTTTAATAATTCCCTCTCTACTTAGTCTGTATCCTGTTATTTCTGCAACGCTTTCCACCACTATATGTGGTAGGATGTATAATGTAGAAATGTCGACGCTCGACGGATGACGCGGCATTCCAGGATTACGCGGCATTCCAAAGATTTTTTTCTGTAACAGGTGACCGTTTCTTTTAAGTCTTTAAAAAAGGGGCGAAAAGGTCTGGCGTTGGGAAGTATATCTATATATTAGTAAACCTCGTCTACAGCGAGGAGTCGGTAGATATTGAAGATTTTAGCCATGAGAACGAAGAATTCATTCCTCCTAAAAGAAAACATTAACTATAATTGTATTTTCCAAAACACTCGAAAATTGTATGAAATTTTGTTTGTTTTTCTTTTCTAAAAAAATAGTGGATATATTTTTGAGAAATATTCCCTTTTGGTTCTCTTTCAGTTCATCATGGCATCCAAACATAACATAACTGATTATAATTACTCATTAATCCAGGATCAAATCAAAACACTAAATATTTTGTAGTTGTGCGAAATATAATACCCCGCTGTGTATTCAAGCTATTTCTTTTTTCAAGAACTATTCGTTGAAGCGTGGAACTGTGCTCTTCTTACACTTTTCAAATAATTGAATGATTTCACCTTTCGGCACTTCATCCAGACTATTACCAATTATATAGCATTCTAAGGCCTTATTCTTCAATCTCACATGATAATCTTCCAACCGCTCATTTCCCCTGATGCTTGGAATCCTGAAATCTAACTGGCTCTCTGGAAACAGACACCTTTTTGGGATAATGTTTTATATTCAAGTAGGAAAACGGACTAATAATAATACCTACCCAATTGATGGATATTTGGGAGACTTTGGAAACTTTGGTCGGAAATAATCAAAGGACTTCGTTGAGCAGACCATTTCTTCTTATTTCTAATGCATCTGCAGCTTCTTGCATATTTTCTTGAATAATGTTATTTCATATTAAAGCATTAGCATGATTTGTATCCATTTATTCGAAAATGCATCACTGGAAAAACTCACAGAGTATCAAATTTGAAATTTGAGGTTATAATATTTTGCAGAAGATCAGTTTTCTCTTGGGAAGAACCTGAGATTTTCAAATTCCCGCGAACTTTAATTTCTCAATCACATTCTTGAGAATGTACCAATCTCAGCCTTGAAGTGAGCCACGACGACGCTGAGGGATACTTGTCCAGGTCACAGGGAATGTTCTCTCACAAATTTTTCATCTATATAGCAACCCGTATTTTCTAATGTTTGACCCACCAAAGTAATAATAACGTCTATTTTGCGTAGATGATTAACACAATGAAAATTGTTCAATTGTGAAAATTAGATATTTTGGATCTAATTTAGTTATTTAATGTTTCAGAGACTTATCCATGGCTTATGGGATTGATTCTCATTGGTTATTTATTAGTTCTCCTTCCGATTTGGATTTCCATCGTTAGAAAGAACAAATATACCAAAGACATTTTAACTCAAGGATGGGTACCAGTGATAACAGCTTTACTAATAAGTGGGTGAGTGAGCAGAATTTGATACACAGGTGAATCAAAAAAATTAAAAATGTATACACCTGTCAAAATTATACATTATATTATGAACATATTTTAAGTGCTCCTATGGACATGGATTATTCTCAAATAACCAAAAGTCAGTTTTATCAGTAAAATCTTATACTTCAGGTCTCAATCGTTTTTTTATAGTATTCATGTTGGAATATCAATATAGTCATTCAACAGCCATATAGATATAGTTTTGAATGACAAATTGTTCAGCAGTTACTGCTTCTGTTCGTTGCCCCAAATCACTTTTATATGCAATATGCAATATATATACAGGCTCATTCCACTACTACTTCCAGTCAGTGAATGGAAACTACATATTTGTTATCCTGTATGGGTATGCTCTTTTGGTCCAACAGTATACCACCTGATATTTTTTGAGAATATAAATCGTAGATTCGCTCATCCACGAAATGTCATGTCATCCCGAAGGATTACTACCTGGTAAGCTGCTATGGGTTCCTCACTTTTTGTCCCAGAATGTTTCCTCTATATTCCATAGCAGTTCAATCCAGGGAGAAATCGGGACTGTGACCCAAAAATCCTGAGTTGCATGTACAGTGTACACTGTCGTAGTGTTCAATAAGGACCAATTATGACTTATGGAGCCATAGCTTGAGATAGTAGAACAGGCGACGAGTGAAGACCTTTTCAAAATTCAAAGACTAGCCTGTACATTATAGGAGCAACGAGATCATGCCAAACGGCAGTCATGGAAATAGTTCCCAACCTCACACTTCTACATATTTATTATGGTGGTGAAAATGTGGCAGAAAGAATAAGATACAGACTAATCAGAGAGATAATCATGGAAAAACCACCTCTTCACTTCTTAGAAATCAGAAAACCTGGGACATGCCACAAGATGGTATGATAAACAAGTATAACTATCCAAAGACTCCAGCAACAAAAAGAGATGGTATCCAAATACAATTGCCAGACTTGTGAAGAGTGTCATTTAACGGTACACGGATGGCTCAAAAGCAATAGAAGGTACTGGGACAGTACCCAGGACAGTGCCCAGTACAATATTGACGAAGGCTATGGAAGGAGAAGGATTATCATAATGTCGGATAGTCAAGCAGCTCTTGTGTAATCAGTTCCAAAATGGTGCGGAAATGCTCAGACAAACTCAATGAATGAGGCGAGAACAATATAACACTCACTGTGGATTCTAAGTCATACTAAATTGAAAGGAACTAGCAAAGGAGAGGACTGAAACACCCTTTTGTGGGCCAGAACCCTTTCGCGATATCAGCTCCAATATGTTATATTGCAATAAATAAGCAAAGCTTGAAAAAGAAACAATTTGTAACGATTTGTCCATTGGAAAGTAATAGAAGGCATGAAAAATCGAATATTCTCCTGAATGACTACAACCTGTCGAGATCAAATTCATGCATAAGTAATACTGCACTTAGAATTTTAAAAGGGATTCTGAAAGGACATTGTCGCCTGAAAAATCTCAATATAGTGGAGAAAGAAGAAACCTCTATCCACATGCAAATTGCGCAGCAATTAAAAATCCCAGAGCACACCTAGGAGATTATTAGATAGAAGAGAGACATTCACCTCAGTTGAAACCTTCAGATATTCTAAAACTTCTCCGGGATATAGGATTTAAGGAGCCACTAGTCTCTGAGACTTCCTTCAGGAACTAAGTAGAAATAGGGGGGCACAATAAGTCTTCCAGGTCACCCTGAATGCGGGGCATTTCAATAAGACCCTAAGCAAATTTAATATGTGCCATGCAATTAGTATATTTTTTGGTAATACTTCGTTCCATTGCAAATTAAAAGCCCAACATTCTGGCAGTAACTATTACCGGCCCTGCGAATCTCTTAGGATCGTAAAATGAGGAAATGAAGCACAAAACATGTATTTTTGTTACTAATTTCTCAAAATTCAATTTGGGAGTTGAAATGGACACCTAATGTTTCAACTATTGAGTTATGTTTGTCAATGGTGAAATTTTTAATAAGATCGTTTGTGCAAGCTAAATCTTGTAAAATAACAAAGTTGTTAGTGCTCCACTTATGAAGCTCAAATCCACCAGTTTTTAAAAGAGCAACTAACTGATTTTTGAAGTCAGGACTTCCTCTATGGTATCACCAACGTCTTAGATGTCATCAACATACAGGGTCCGGCAAACCTCTGTCGTACGTAGCTCTATAGCTTATTGTATATAACTCACATATTTCCTTGAAAGATACAGGGTGTTTCATTGGGAAAGGGCCTAAGTTTAACTGTAGATGGGGATTACTTTGGTGCTTCCAAAAACCTATATTTAATGTGTCTTCTGAACTTTATAACCGAGATACAGGGTGTTTTATAAATGTATCCTATTCCTTTCGAACCTCATAACTTCCGAGTTACCCTGTATATTATTTTGAAATTTGGTACACGTATCAAGCATTCCCTAGAAACTCCATCAAAAGCATCTCCATAAAGATAATGCAGGTCCGGCTTAACAAAAAATTTCAAAACTCGTTTTTCCTAAGAACAACACCCTGTATATAGATTTTTTTAATTGGAAAGAGTATGAG
This sequence comes from Galerucella calmariensis, assembly GCA_910591675.1. Classification (NCBI taxonomy): domain Eukaryota; kingdom Metazoa; phylum Arthropoda; class Insecta; order Coleoptera; family Chrysomelidae; genus Galerucella; species Galerucella calmariensis. The sequence continues at coordinate 40,725 of CAJUYG010003467.1, forward strand.
AAATAGAATCTACTATTTTCCGTTTTATTTTTCCGCAGACAATTTTACTACCAAAAATTTACTGTCAAAGTTATAATTTATGCACGTTTTGGGGGTTAACAATGGTATCGGAGAGGTTTTTTTCTATTTTTTAGCTTGAAATTAAATTTATTCAACGCATCTAGAGAAGCATCCTAGAAATTCAATTGAGTGTGTACGTTTACGAGTACAGACCACTAAAAAATGTGATTACATGGCCGTACTTGGGATACTCATTCAATAAGTTTCGAATATTTTGAACACCCTGTATAAGGATATGTATTTGGAAATTATGCACTTCTACATTTAGAATGAGAAGAGTGAAATACGAGTGATAAATTTATACTTCAAAAAACGGAGAGATTTTTATTAATTTTATTAATTGACCTGTAAAAAAAATCCTGCATTGTCATTGTCCAAACGAAGCAAGACTAACCTACAAAAATTGCTCAAAATGACCTCCATTCTGGTCTATGCACTTTCTTGCCCTTTTTGATATTGCGAACGGACCTTCAGATTACATCTGGAATATGTCAGATTTCTCCGCAGGCATTCTCTATTCTTCGAAAAAGTTCTTCTCTGCTATGGATCTCGGTAGCATGAACTTTTGATTTTAGATATTTTAGACAGTGCATAGAGCAGAATGGAGGTCATTTTGAGCAATTTTTGTAGGCTAGCCTTGCTTCGTTTGGACAATGCTGTTAGAATTTCTTGTTTTTTTTTTACCCATGGAAGCGTTTCAATGTTATTTTCAGCAATTTAATTGCGTACGCTGCGAGCAGTGTGCACTGAGTAATGTCATGCCGAAAAATGAAATTATCATTGGGAAAGATTTCCCTAACATTACCCCAACTAAAATATCCAAATAGCTACTCGCATTTAATCTTCCTTCGCACATTCCTAAACCTTCCTCTATACATCCAAGCCCAAACATTTACAGAAAACCGTCCAGACTTATCGTTAGAAGAAATATAATTTTCATTAAACCTACTTCGAGGCAGTCTACAAACTATATGGCCGTCACCATGTAATTGGAATACTTTTTCATCGGAAAAAAATAACCCTGCCCCAAAAATTTAATGTATTGTTTAAAATATAGTTTAAGGCAAATGTTAATCTACCTTGTTCATGTTCTTCATTTAGTTTATATTTCCGGGTGGCCACACAATTATTTGAATTAGTTTTTATAATTTTTCTAAATGCGGTTGTTATTGAAGCATTGAAGTTCACTTCAACTTTTGCATGTTTGCCGTATGAAATGGATTTTCCCTTAAGTAATCAGTTAATGCTTCGTCATGCTACGCTGTAGTTATAAATAGTCTTCTAGTTCCTCTTTTTCTACTAACAGTTTGATCGTTATCCCACCTTTTTTTAATGTTCTCAATCGTGGTTTTGCTTCTATTAAACTCTTAGGCAAGTCGTCTAATTAGTCGAGCGGATAAAGCACAAAAAAGGCTCAAAGTTCGGAATTTTTTCCCTAAAGACGGATCGGAATGCGGTTTTTGCATTCGCTTCGAAAATTATTTGTAAAAAATGTACCTACTTTGTTCCCATTACAAATCGGGAATTGCATCGCTGCAGTCAAAAATGCATGCCAAAAATGCATGCCAAAAATGCATCTTTTGGGAGAATGTAAAAACTCTGTAAATAAAAGTCAGAACTGGCTCAAATCGGGTGCCCGTGGGTTTTCGTGGTCGCTGATCACGATTATGATGTTGAAATTGACCTCCTGGACACCTGGTGCCCTCGAACCTCAACCTGGACATCATCCCCGAGAACTTTCTTGACAATATCGACAAAAACAGCCC
>CAJUYG010003468.1:0-21330 GCA_910591675.1 Galerucella calmariensis
TAAATACAATGTAGATTTAACAAAATAAAATTGTTTGATTTCATAACATACTTAGGTTATAAATTTTAAATGAACCAATCAATTTTACAGCGATTAGACAAATCGAGGGAGTTAACAATTATCTTTTAATATTCCAGTACAACAGGATATTCAAACCCACCGGAGCATTTGAAACATTCAGTTAGTATAAAATTTTTCCTTCTCTCGCTTGGTTCATGAATGGAAATAACTCAATTTTCATTTAATCGAAAGGCGCTTTCTGCTGTATTATACACCTACCTACTCCTAATTTATAACAATCGCGTTGTGTACATTGTTCGCTTAAATATGCCTATAATTTTTGTAGGTTATCTTTGTGATTATTCTCCAAACGAACAATGCTAGTGAAGTTGAGCAGAATTGTGTTATTGTGTTTGTTGGGAAGAATTTCTAAGTGAAACAACATTTTAGAATTTTGTTTTGTTCAGTCGAAATTTGAGGAAACGATTTTCACACCAAAATAAAAATGAAAACCTACAAATCTCACTCAAAAGAACACTGCTGGATTTTTCTCGGCGTTCCAATTCATTTTGAACGTGATAAAAGATGATCAATCAGTTCTAGAAATTTGATTGGATTCTATATTGAGAATTTACAAAAAAGATTGGATGAAGGTCTTGAAAACCTCACCTGTACTCAGCTGCAGCACAACTCATAATCCTATTCGATTGATTCTATTAAGTGCAGAATCAGTAGCGTTGCAGCTTGGGGTTTGCCATAGTGAGAGAGGTTCGAGTTCAGTCAGCACGTGCAGGGATATTTCCTCTTTTTGTTTGATAGACTAAGAAAGAGTGCACCATTGGTTTGTGTTTGTTGAGGCTTACCAATGCCATTAATCTCGTACAGTTGGTATATATTTTGCACTGGTTCAGGTAGGAAAAGCATTTCCAAAGGCATTATCTTCCTTCATTTTCAACTCCATTGTGAAGGCATCATCACCAATCCTGCATGACAGTTCAGATCCGACAATGGATCTACTGCTTACCTTATACAGAATTCGGCAAAAGTCCGGGACCGGACAAACATCGAGGAAAATATATATCTTTTTATACCACAAATTTTACTCCAACTTAAACTATAATTGGAATAAAAATTTGAAATATACAGGGTATTCCAATAAATTGTTTATGTTGAAGATTGTTTTAAGTATTATAATTTAGAATATTAAAATACAACATGAATAAAAACTAACAACCAACAAAAAAGTAATAAACTTTTTGAAATTTGTTATTTCATAAAATGTCTAAGTGAATAGTGATTTTTCTGTGAGAGTGGCTATATCGTTTTAACCACTCGGTATAGGATAGCAAAACCCATGAGCGCCGGAAGGGTCAAATATTCTCAAAAATAGATATATATGGTTGACTTGAACTAAAACTTAACTCTACTGTTGAAAATATGTATATGCCCTTTTATAAAAAATACATTTGTATTTCGATTGGGAGAAAAGTAATAGAATATTTCTCCTCATTTTTTAAATTATTATGTTTTATTTTTATTCACAAATTCTCGGTGAACACTGAGCATACAGAGACCAGAAAGCCTTTCTTCGCACATTGTTGATCTTAGCCGAGTTTTTACACGACGAAGGGTACTAAAAGATCTTTCAATTGTTGTTGTGGTAGGAGGTAGAGCTACGAAAATGTTTAGAGCTTTCTTGATGTTTGGGAAAAAGTATAGTATTTTGATCTGGTAAATAATCAAAATCGGATATTCAATTTTCCAAGGGGAAAAGTGAAAAGAAGAGAAAAGTGCCCTGCTTTGCCCCCCACCCTTCCGACGCCCATGGCAAAACCCTATATTTTCTGGAGGCTTAAAACGTGATCTATTTAGTTTCTTACAACAACTATGCCAAGATCATTAGTTTGAAATTTAGAGAGAATTGCAGATGTTTTAAAATCGATTTAGCATGAAATTTAAGAAAATTGTAAATTACACGAAAAGTATAATACCTAGGTATAGGACACCCTCATACCATTCAAAACAGGACATTTTTTGAATAGGATTAATTATTAAAATACAGGGTTTTCCATTTAAAATAAGCCTGATACTGCACATTGAATGATCTAATAATGAAACTGAAAATTCTGAACAATCTGTGAAGAGATATTTAGTACTCAATCGTGGAACACATTCATCGAATGTCCAACTATTTAGATTTAAGAGAAAATTTCCTGAGTTATAATGAGTTATTGATTTTTTTTGAAATGTTCACATTTTTAAAAAAGTCAGCATAACTCGGAACCCTCTGTATTTAGGTATAGGGAGCCATTATAAAGGAATATTATAATTGTAAGGAGCAATCAGAAAATGCAATAAAATATAGGATGTTCAGAAAGAAAAAATATACCTTTGATACGCCACACTTTATTGGATATTGGATATTTCAAAATATTTCCAAATTTAGTTTAAGTTGGAGTGAAATTTGTGGTATAAGAAGATTTTTCACAAAATTTATATTTCTTTCGATATTTGTCCGGTCCCGGACTTTTGCCTAACTCTGTATAAGCTCTCCGTCTTGATGGTTGCTTGATTATCCGAGGAAATAGTAATATTTTGCAAACGATAGTTTTAATCCAAATTAACCATTACGTTATCATCAGAGTGGCATTAGTAAATTACCTCAAGATATGCTCCTTTAGAACACAATTGTTGGATTCGCTTGTATATTTTTTCTTGAAATTCATTTCATGCCTGAAACTTTTCCCCAACATTGAATATTTGGTCTTCCGTTTGTAGGTTGCCATAAAGATTGAGGCGAACTCATTGTTTGGCCTAGGATTTTTTCACTATATTTTCTACAGCCATTCTTATCCGCGCTTCTGAGCTGTTTTCTCTAACACCAGGCGAAGATCTAGTACCACCTCCATGGCACCTCTAAGGCAGTATCTCATAGAACCTGTCATACATAAGCAAGTCGACCTTTCCAGCTGTATTTTTACTGTTTCGACCTGTCTGCTCAGTGCAGTGTCCAAGGTTGACCATCCCAGTTATTTCCAGCGTTCTGCACATCATAACTACTCTCGCATTGTTGAAGAAACTAAAAGTATCATTTCGCCCACCCACCAGTATCACTTTATATTTCTTCTAGCCCCAAAACTCAGCTAGTGTCTGTCTTCCTGTTTTTGTTTGATTTAGGTCGATTGCTCCTAATTTTTGTTATTTTCTCCTTTCAAATCCCAGCTATTTTGGTATATTAGTAATTTGATAATCTATTGACATAGCAAACAAATTACGGAAGTCAATTTAGCATAATAAAACAGCATAGGATGAATTATTATTGAAGTCCAGGGACATTTCTACATAATAATTATTGTTATGTCAACATAACCAGTATACGATATTTTTAAATTATTGATTCAATTATAAAATACCACAGGGATCAATAACAATTGATTATTTATTGAAAATAAATAAATAAATAATATGAATGTTTGAATAATTTGTTGCTAATATAATAATACCTGTATACTCATAGTCTGTTGGGAACCTAATTAGTTACACAGACTGTTCCACTATCTATACAGGGTGTCCATGAACTTGTAAAAAATTAGGGAGCCGGTGGATAAAATAAAAATAATGTTAGAAGTTCAAATAATGTATTGTAAGACAAGCCTTCGCTCTGGAGTTATAGGCTTCTAAAGTTTAGAAAAAAATAATTTAGGTATGTTTATCTATAATTGAAAAATTGAAATGCTTGATTTTTATAACAGCTAAATATTTATTCTTTCCATCTCTATATCTCGAAGAATACGGTGCTGTACGTCTTAAGTAAGTTTGTGTATTCCTTGTATATGATAGAAGTAAAAAGCAGCTGAAAGCTATTCTGTCTAAGAAGTCACAGAGACATCATTAATAACGAAAAACGACTCAACATACTATGTTGCTTTCAAGCGATTTTAAAACTTAATGCAAAATCATTATTAAAAATTCAAATGGGAAAGGAAAGCTACAACCGGTCCTCCTATTTGTGCGATGTTGTGCTAGAATTATTAATGACTGTCTTTGTCAATGGACGGAATTTCTTAAATAGGATCAGTATAAAACATGCTTTTAGTAACTTTCAAGGGACCCATAAAGCACGAGACGTCTTGAGGACGTCCATTTTAGGTTCAATTTAAGCCTAAACGTCATTTTTCCATTTTTCTTTTGTTCGTTATTGTATAATGTATACTCATAAAAATATATCTCGAGGAACAAATGTGGATGAAATCTCTTTCAATAATACACCCTTACAGATTTGTCTAGTCAAAACTAGCGAACATGTCCAGACCATTACAATATTCAAAAAAAGACACAAATCCTATCCATCAACCAACTTTTCATAAATCTCAAAACTAGTTTGGCAGACCACTACAGTATGTACACAGATGCATCGAAGCTTACGGAAATAGAAGCGACAGGTTGTTACCGAAGTATCCACTCAAAAATTTTGCTTACTTAAGGATTAATCAATATACTCTAGGGAACTGTATGCAATATCAAAGGCACTACAACAAATTCCTTTTCAAAACCAAGCTAGGGCAGTTATCTACAGCGATTCCCTTAGTGCAGTGCAAGGTATACAAAAATTGTACCCTAATCATCCCATTTTAGCTCAAATAGGGGTGAACAGATGGCCAAAGAAGCATGTACATTAGAGGATTTACAGGTACAAACTAGTTCAATTCCTTACTGTGACCTATTGAACTGCATAAACAAGCACTCTAGAAAGATGTGGATTGAGCGATGGAAAAAGTTGAAGAACAACAACTGCAAAAACTTAATCCAGACTTAATACCAAACGAGACAAACCCAGCAGGTCGGCGCAAACAAGTAGTCATATGTCGTCTAAGAATTGGACATACGAAATTTACTCACGAACATTTACTGAAAAAGGAACCAGTGAGTACCTGTTACGTGTGTGATCTGCCGATGACCGTGGAACATTTTAATAGTCGAGTGCCCACTATATCATACAGAACGAGTAGTCTACAAAGTGTCAAGTGACCTTAGGTGTGCGTTAGACGAGAAGAACTATACCGGAACAATCAATTTTTTTAAAAGCGATAGACTTATTTAAGCGAATTTATTTTTTTTAGTGACCTACTTATAAATTTTGATATTCAGCATACTGTAAACTGACAATAATAAAAAACACTATACCACCGCTAATAACCTATCTCGCTTGATGCGGGTTAAGAGAATAAAAAATAAAAAAAAAATGTCCAATAACCAAAAGCATTCGACTCAGTTGGGCTAGTGTCTACGTAAACTTCAATTTCTCTTGCTTGTATGTTATGTAAATTTATAAAATTTATATTACAAGCAAGGGGACATTTTATTTATATACTCAAAACATCCTGTTTGGGTACTTGAGGACCCAAAATGGACATACTCGGGATCGTTGAATGATAAGTAGATTTTTCACTCAACGTCGGGATGAACGAGTCCGGGGCAATTGGACGTCCCCAAAACGTATCTAGAACGTCGATCTTACCAAATCTGTACGTCCCCAGTATATACTTGATCCGATGTCCCCCGTACGTTTTGGGAAGGTTTTTGCGCTATAAAGGGAAATCACCTGCTTATAAAGAAAGCTGGGTATATTGAAAAAGAGAGCTTAGTTAAAAAAAACAGTACAATTTATTGAAAAATTGATTTTCCGACGCCTCTCATTATCCTCCAAAAAATGCCGAAATGTCTGTTTGTATAATATAAAAGTTTTTGGGGAGTATCCATGGAATTGAATAAATAAAAAGTTGGAAAGTTGGAATTAAAGCCGAACCTCCTAGTTTTTTTTCTGATTGAAGTCGGGTTGAATACGAATCGCCTTTTCAGAACGATCTTGGAAAATTTCATTTTAGATTAAGAGCCCTCCATTAACGCATATAAAGTGCAAACTAAAATGAAGAAACTTGTTTCGTAATATCTTTACAAGTAGATGCACAAATTGTAGTTGTGGTAGTTCGCGGAGAAAGAGAATCAATAAACTTAGTTTCACTAACACTTTAAGTACAATCGGTATATTTAACTACGTCTACCAGAAAGCTGCATTATTAATTTCATATTTGGAGGATTATCAAAACTATCACAGCCCGATTACTTTAAAATGCAAAAAGTGGAGTGGAAACTAGAATAGATGTTTGCAGGATTGATATCAGTGTTGTTAGAAATAAGCTTAGGTATCACTTTCGAAGGCCATTGTAGATCCGAATATAATTAACAGTAAATGCACTGAAATTTTAAAAAGAACTCAAATACGATATTTTTTGCAAATCGCAGTCTACTCATTTGATTTCTTATCAGTTTTCATTAATTACTGTCATAAGAAATCACGCCTATCAGCTTAGTTTGTGTTTGTTGATATATCTTGCAAAATTAATTTTGGCCCATGTAGGTTTTTTTAGGTTCTTAAATAAAAATGATCGTCAAATACATACAGGGTGGTGCTTAAGTACTTGTCCATAGAAATGCAGAACAATATTTACTTCAAAATTTTGCGATTTATATCAGTTAGCCATAATAAAATGTTGATATTAAGAGAGATACAGGGTGTTGTGCATGAAATTATAACTTTCGTTTTTTACAATAACTAACGCCGCGCTTTTTCACGTATATGCACAAACTTTTAAGGTTGGGTGTTTTTGGATATTATTATGAGAAATCATAATTTTGTACCTATTTCGATGTATTTTGTAGAGGGAGCCACATAGGCCACGTATGCGGCATAAGTGTACGCAAAACTTTTTTGCCCTTTACATTAGCGCTACTTCTGTAAACATAATTATGCAAAGCCATATCATTACAACAAAAAAATGGTATATCTGTTAGTATCCCCAAATCTTAACGGTTTTAGAGATAATCCCATTTTAGTGATTAACTACATGATTATTATTTAATGAAATTACGTTTGAAAATTGTAGTTGTGTGTACAATAGTTATTATTTTCAAATATAAAAAGTACCAATCATATTTTTCATGTTGACTTTCACTATACCCTAATACTGTTCATCTTAATACTAAAAAATAATTATCGTACACACTACATTTTTCAAACGTAATTTCATTAAATGAAAATCATGTAATTAATCACATTTTAGCATATCTCATATCCAAAAACCCCCAACCTCAAACTTTTGTGCAAATTCGTCAAAAAGCGTTTTAAAGTTATTGTAAAAAACAAAAGATAAAGATAAAATTTCATGTTTAACACCCTGTATATCTCTTAATATCAACATTTTATTAAGGCTAGTTGATTTAAATAGCAATATTTTGAAGTAAAGATTGTACTGTACTTTTATGTACAATTACTGAAGGACCACCCTGTATATTGTAGAAACCATTGAAAATTCTATCTATCATGTTTAACCTGCCTAATTCATAATTTTCTCCGATTTAAATCATTTTTGAGGACTTGTATAAAACACTTCGTTGGGAAATCCTTCGATGGATGATGTATTCGTTAAGTCTAGATTATAATTCCAAAAAAATGAGAAAGCATGATGTCTATTGAGGGATTACAAGCTTAACACTTACTGGGTGTCATGGCACCATCCGTTTTCTAGCCTAGGATTGATTGATTGTTTGGCCTAGCTTGGCTTTTTTTGATATTCCGGAACGCTGCCATTTCGAAACAGTTTATGTAATTCTATATATAACATAATCTTTATGTTATCTATTTGGAATAATTAACACTTCGTTCTAACAAAACAAAATTGTTTAAAAAAAAAGAATCATGAATAGTTTGACTTTTCCGGATGTTTCTTCCTATAGCAACTGAGGTGTTCACTATATCTTATTTCCTAATTTCTTTGAGTCTACGTAAATGGCATCACAGTAAGAGCAGCTAAGTTTATAGACACCAGACTTTTGTAAAAAGTTTGTTTTATCTTTGGCATTCAACAAAATCGAACCAACATTGTTACAAGCTCGAAACGCGATTGTAAACAAGTCAATGTTTGTAATTATTTTATTTGAAATGTTGCCGGAATAGGTTAAAAGTTAGTAGATGGTTTCCTTGATTTATTTAGGAAAATTTTTTGTATATTTTCCTAGTCAAGGACCAAAATCAATATATCATAATGTAGAATTTCAAATTATATTTTTTATTACTTAATATTTAATAATATTTCGACCTCGGCGATGATCCAGCACTGCAATTTGATGCGATAATTACAGTCAAGCAGTGTCGAACGTGGTTAGTACTTGGATGGGTGACCATGTCAGGGAAAACCATCGTATAGGTCCCGTACAGCTGGCAGCGGAGTAGCATGCAGGCATTCTACCAATGAGCAGATTGGAACACTATTGAGTTCGCCAAAATTTGTGCTCCCAGCGTTGGTGATTAGCATCAATCGCAGAAATAGACCGAAGTTATTTATAATCGATTGAAAAAAAATCGACCTGTCATAAAAATCGTGAAACAGCTAGGATTTAAAAAAAAAGAATTCATTATTTTTGCTAGTTACAGTTTTATTGAACAGAATCACAGATAAGGTACATAACTTTCAAGAAGAGGTAAAAATATTCCCTTGTAATATCATTTGTATTTCTTTAAAACTTTTACCTCTTGTTTCTGGCAAACAAAAAAATAGTATGACTAGACCAATAAAAGTTAAAACACTATAAAGCAGCATACCAAAGGATATTCCAAAAGTTTCAGCTAATAACGGAAATCCAAAATCAAAACAGAACGCAAAAACTGCGGCAAACACAAAAGCTGTAGAAACAGCAGTAGCTCTTAGTTCATTAGGGAACAATTCTCCCATATATCCCACAGGAATACAACCCAATCCTATGCCGAAAGATATGATAAAAACAGTAATAGAAACAACTGGTAGCCAACGAATATAATTAACTAGTGGCGAGTCATTTTCTTTTATGAAAAAATAAATAGCTACAGTTAACAATGAAATCGAAGAAAACAATGCTGAAATTAGCAGCATAGGTCTTCTCCCAAATCGGTTAATGATAAAAATACATAAAACTCCAGCTGCAATATTAACAAAACCGGCTACAATACCAACCTCCTTTCCTGAAAGAACTGTTCCAGCTTCTTGAAATATAAAACCCATATAAGCAAAAATGAAATTAATTCCGGACACTTGTTGTGTATAAACCAGGAAAAAACTGATGAAAAAGGCTCTTTTCAATTTGTAACTTTTAAATAAATCAAATACATTCACTCTTCTATTAACTTTAAATAAACATGATTCTTCTAAAGCATCATATTCCATCTGGATCATTTTAAAGTCGTCGCAAGTTCTTAATTTCCTCAAAACGCTCAACGCTGACACTTTCATTTTTTTCTGTATCAAAAACACTGGAGATTCAACGGTGAAACTGGACAAAATAAGATGTAGTACTATCGGTAAAGTTATAACGAGAGTATATATTCTAACGCTATCTATTATTGCACCCAATACCAAACTAAAAAAATTCCCTATCGCCATACCTAAACCCACCCAACAACTCAACCATGCTCTATTTTTATCGTCTGCTATTTCAGTATTGTACACAGGAACCGCTATAATAGTGGCCGATGCTATAATTCCGTATATAAAAAAGAAGAAGTAATAAAAATAAATATTTCTTGTAAAAGCAATCGATGTTATGCAGGTAAACATTATAAGTGCGTAATAAAATAAAGATCGTTTCCTTCCTAAGATATCTGCCGGTTTTGACGCGATTAATAAGCCGAATATGGCTGCAAAAGGTGGCGTGGATACTAGTACGGATGTTTCAATGCTGGTTATTGGTCTTCCTAATGGATTAATTTCAGTGTTGTTGGACATAAGCTTGGGAATTACTGTCGAAGGCCATACCACAACCGATCCGACAGCAATTGACATTAACTGGGCTGAAATTTTAAAAATAACTCGGATTAGATATTTTTTGTATATCGCAGTCAACTGAGTTCATTTTCTTATCATTTGTTGCAGATAATAAGCTTTAATTAATAAAGAACCACTTAATGCATTTTGTACAATGCAACAATGAGAAAATCTAGTGACTTATTATTGCCTTTTCAGATTTGGGTTTGTAAGGAGTAACAGTTATAGTTTGTTCAACCATCCTTTGCCGTTACGTCATAATCTATGATGTATTCTTCTGTTTTACGTTTTGTTATTTTACACTTAACCTCAAAATTATAATCAATGACACAATTATGTTAAAAATTGTTCTCAAAATATGACAACTGAACTGTCAAAAGTAACAAATTAAATTTACGTCGACATTAGTTAAGATATAGGTACGTTAAAGGCGTCATAAAGTATTTTTTCGTGAGATATCGTTGATGTGAGGTCGGTTACAGAGCGGTTATACCCCCACCAAAGAAAGTTTAAAGGTTGTTATCGTTCATGATCTCTCGCGAAAATCAACCGGTTAACCGGATAGAATTAACTTCAAAACAATAATAAATAAACATAACCTCAATAAAAAGTGACGAGTTACAAAGTTTCTTATGGTTTCATTGTTCCTATTGTTCAAAAAATGTTTTTTTTAGTTTTAACTATAACTGACGATGTTTTTGGTACTAGCCTTCTCGTAGTTATGTCATCACAAGTAACGTTGCATAGTTCAGTTAGGCTACGAGTTTCGGATGATTATTTTCACCCTAGGGTGAAACATATGGATTGATTAAGCAAATATAATGAAACGGTGTTTTTTCAGCTTTTTAGAATGTAAATAAACACTTTTTCGCAGTTACTAGCACCGTGGATATTATACATAAAATAATGAATTATCTTTGATATTATACTGAAATTTCAATCAAATTTCTAATTTTCAAATGTTACTCCTGTCAATTAAATTTCTATAACCGCCAGTAACCATACTCCTAGGTGCGGGAACTGAAAGAGATCCCGTTTTATAACTTATTGCGTCACAAATTACGTCATTAACATACTCCCCTATTACCGTTCTATCGCAAAAATGCAGTGGGAACTGAATAACAGTTCCCGTTATATCAACGGGATCTCGTGAATGAGAAATCAAGATGGACAATGTATGACGTAACGGCAAAGTTAACCTAAAAATACGATGAAAATAACAAAGAAAGGTTATCAAATCAAATACTCATTGCAGGAGTGCTACTAGAAATTGATTCACGAGATATTTGATGTTGTTTCTGTAATAATACTTGAAAATTTGGTCTTGTAAGTTCCCTTATTGGGTGATATTTTACTTGAAAATCAATTCGAAGCGTTAGAGGTTCCTTTATCAATCCTGAAACCCGTGAACAACATTGCTTTGTCACTTAATAAAATGCAAATTCTTTTATGTCTTTAAAATAATACATAATTTTTCAAAATAATAACAAAACTTTTGATTAAGAAATGGATATTATTTCAAAAAACTTTTTAGATGAAAATATAAAGGATTGAATGGATTCCCTGTCGTGAATCTGCAAAATGTATTTAAAAAAATTTCTTTTGACAGCCTGCACTAACTCAAAAATGAATTGATCTACCTTTGAACTTTGTTGCTTATAATAGAAATCAAATATTGTATTTTAAAAACGTATAATAATTCACCTGCAAACGAGCTAATGTATAAAATCCATGGAATATTCGTACCACCGTCAGTTTTCTCTTCATTCTCGAAAACTTCTTTCTGTATGAACACTTTAGTTTCATTCGATGTCATTTCTTTACAACTAGAAATTAACAAGTAACCGCTTGTTATTATATATTCTGTTTAGTAATTTTTTTAAGATAAGGACATTAATGAGCTCGGATAATCATAATTCTGTAAAATATATGACATATTTACCTAGACAAACAAAAAATTCAAGTATTTCGCAGGAAAATCTGAATATCTGAAAAATGAATTGTTGAAATATTTTTCAAATAAAATAGTTCTAAATTGTTACATTGTAACTTGAAGTTTAGAAATACTTATGTTCGTGAAACCGGTCAAGGACCGAAATAAATATAAATATATTATGCTGTGGAATTTTTAATTATATTTTATTTAATTTACTTAATTAAATGTTATGTTATGTTTATTAGCTTTTACACGAGGTATGAAAATAGTATCTTATACACCAAGGTGGGGAAGACTATTATTATTGACCGAGCACCAAGATTATTTCGCGAGGGGACAAGTACACTGTCAGGTTTCGATATATTATGAACGTACTCGTTATGTCATCAGTCATTTTCGGTTGAGCGCGAATATTAAACTAATGGCATTTTTATTCAAATAATTTTATCTTGATGGGTAATTTCAAGCAGCAAATATGTTAAAGACAATCTCCTGGGTATACAAAATTATGTTGCACAAGTTTTTGTTGAACTACTATCCCCGAATTCTCAAAATATTTGAATTTGTCCATTATTGACCTAGGTTAATAATAAAGAAGAATTATTAACCACTAATAGAGAAATTCAACTTCTCAGTTGGCTAGAAGAAGCAATAATTGTCAACTTCACAGCTATTTTTCCACTACTAGCTGTGAAGTTGACAATTATTGCTTCTTCTAGCCAACTGAGAAGTTGAATTTCTTTTTTTTTTCCCGATTTATTGTCGCATCAACCGCTGGGGTTTATCAGCGACAGAAACCATTTAAGTTGAATTTCTCTATTGGTGGTTAATAATTTTTTCTATTATTAACTTGTCGAGACCAAAACTTTCCGCAAGATTTAAAAGAAATATATATAAAACTGAAATTAGAGTATAAAAATATAATTAAATCTAAGAAAATCGAATATGAATCAACAATTATTACGAAGTTATCAAATTTACAAAACTCAAGAGAATTCTGGTTGACGGTAAAACAATTTCGAAATAGTTCCACTCATAAAGTGTTACCAGTTCAAGTATGGGAAAACTTCTATGGAAACTTGTACCAATTTCTACGGTTGATTTTGTAGATGCTGGTCACCCCTATATGGACGTTCCGTTTACAACTCAGGAAATATATGATGTACTGTATAAATGTAAAAATAATAAGTCTCCAGGAGCTGATGGCATTTCCTTCGAATTTTACAAGAACCTTCCACATAACTGGGTTATATATTTAACTTCTTTGTTCAACTCAATCCCAATTCGTGGTCTAACATTTTATTGTCTATGTTGCATAAAGGAGGCCCATCTGATACACCTGATAATTATAGAGGTTTGGCTTTGGTGAATTGCTGTACTAAAATTTCCACAACTGTTATTCTAAACAGATTATCTTTATGGGTTGATAACTGCGGAGTTATGCCAGAGTGTCAGTCTGGCTTTCGTGCAGGCCGAGGGTGTATCGACAATGTTTTCACTTTAAGCTCTGTTATTAATCTACATATTAGACATAAAAGCCGAAAAGTGTTTGCAATTTTTGTCGATTTCAAAAGAGCTTTTGACTCAGTCCAGCACAATTTATTATGGCTGAAACTATTCAATATTGGAGTCTCGTCAAAAATTATTCGCTTAATAAGAACACTTTATTCAAAAGCCACTGTTCAAATAAAAGGTTCTGACGGCTTGACAAAATTATATGATCTAACTTTAGGTGTTCTACAAGGAGAACCCTTGAGTCCCCTTTTATTTGCTCTGTTTATCGCCGATTTGGAGGACTACTTTTATGCTCAAGGAGCTCAAGGTGTAAATATCGATAATAAAAATGATGTTCTAACACTCCTGTATGCTGATGATCTCGTTATCCTGGCTCATTCTGAAATTGATGTTGCAAGGAAACTGAAAATGTTGGAAAAATATACTGACACCAATCGTTTAACTGTTAATCTTAAGAAAACAAAAATTGTTAGGTTTTCTAAAGGTAGATTCCAAAAACCGAATTACAAATTTTATTTAAGAACGAGATCATAGAATTGAGTAATACATATACATATTTAGGTGTAACGTTTTCTTCCTCTGGCTTATTCAGTGAAATGTCAACTGCAACTGTAAAAAAAGGTAAACAAGCCGTTGGCGCTCTCATTCCTGTGATGTGTAAGGCAAAAATTGACATGTGGTACCCTAGAATCAAACTATTTGAATCTCTAGCGTTAAGCGTTATGTTTAACAGTGTCTCTGTTTGGGGTCCTCGTTATTGGGATGCACTGGAAAGGGTGCAAATACATTTCCTAAAACGAATCCTTTTAGTAGCGGTTAATACTCCGGACTCTGTTATACGGATAGAAACAGGAAGAGTTAAGTTGTCGTACAATGTTTTTAAAATGACAATAAATTGGTTACTAAAGATTCTTCAAATGGAAAAATTTCGCTATCCCAGACTTTGTTTTGAGCAACAGCTACGTATTATGAATTCCGCTACCACAAAGTATAATTGGTTGACGTTGAATCACTGCAGTTATGGAATCAATTATCTTATGGTCATCTAACAGCACAAAAAAAAACTACTATTTTCCAAATATCATACCTTCCTGCACCAATCCGATATCGCTACATCGTCAGCGTACCCTTTCATGGCTCTATATAATGCTTTCACCACAACACGTGAACCAAGCAATTATTTACTGTTGAAGTCCCCAATTCAGATCACTCGTACTTTAGCTCAACTCCGTACGGTTAATCAATTTAAAATGAAGTTCACATTAAACGGCATAACCTATAGTATAGATCCTACTTTAACATGTACTGTTTGTAACCTGGACGAGAAAGAAACTATTTTTCATATTTTGTTTGAGTGTCCGATATATACAGTTATGAAACAAAACATATCCTGTCTGCAAAATTTTGAAACATTAGTAAATGCTCTACAAAATATAAACCTATCTGAGGGAAAAACTATATGCTGCTACCTTTGGAATATTCTCAAATTGAGGTCATTTATACTCGATGAATAATGTATTTATTTCATTTTGTTTTTATTTTTTATTACAAACTGTCCACTGTCTTGTAAACTTGAAAAAAGTTTTTTTTTTGTATATTTATTATCACACACTAACCTTGCTGTAAACATTGTTTTCTATAAGCAATAAAGTTATTATTATTATTATTATTATTATTAGGTCAATAATTTTAATATTTTGAGAATTCAGGGATAGTAGTTCAGCAAAAACTTGTGCAAAATAATTTTGTATAACCAGGAGATTGTCTTTAACATATTTGGCTGAATGAAATTACCTATCAAAATGAAATTATCTGAATAAAAATGCCATTAGCTCAAAATTCGCGCTCAACAAAAAATGACTGATGACATAACGAGTACGTTCATAATATATCGAAAACTGATAGTGTACTTCTTGTCAGTCAGATGACGGGGTAAACGCTTCTCGTGGTGCGTTTGTGAACTATTTTCAATTTTTGTCCCAAATTGGGTTCAAAGGTCACTAACCATATGTATCAAATCAGAAGACACAGAGGTTACCAAAATGTGAAATTACAAATATACACGGAGAAAATGGTCGCGTTCATCCCAACAAAGTTGATCAGGTCATGATCTGGTAGTGATTTTTAGAGTGATCTATCAGTTCGTAATTCTGCTGAACGTGCTAATAAAACCATCGACATATATGTCAAATATCAATGAATACAACAACAACAACTTAATCATAACTCAATGTTATTTGATATGTACAAGTATGAAATAGGTATTACTTCTTACCATTAAAAAATGGCAGTTAATTACAATAAATTGAACTCACCACTTTGGAGCATACTATGAAGAGTTGAATTTCCTGACACACCATACAATTTATTGTTAAAATCATAAGTCACCTCCAGCTGTTCATTTATTTTCACTGAAATATAAACTAAAAAATCTCCAAACAAAAATATTTATATTATGTTTTTAACATATGTCATAAATGACAGTTAATGCATCATCAATCGGTAGCGTGTAGCGTTCTTATAGAAAAAATGGCGACATACCACAGCGCTCAATCTGATCAGTCAACAAAACACGCGTTCAGCAGGAAATTGATTATCGCTTCGGTAGCGCTACGTTGTGATGAACGCGACCAATAATCATGGTTGATGTTTCCTGCACACTGGTTGACGAATTTCTACTTTTTCATTCATTCTCGAAATAATCTATTAAATTAAGTACCATTTTTTTGCTTGAATATGCAAAATACCGGAAAATTGCTTCTCATCATTCATATTGTCACTTTGAGTTGTCAAAGTTACATAACTAACATTTAATTAAAAACTTCGCTGGTGAAAGACTTTTTAGAATCGCTGAAAACAAAATAAAAATTGGATAAGTCTGTCTTATTCATCTTACGGACTTTATTTGGAAGTTATGATTAAACGCAATAAAAGAAAACAAAAACGGTGAGTATGTATTTGTTGAATAGTATGATCCGCATGATAAGACTGCATTTGACTATACCTGCTATGATAAAATGAACATGATTATCGGATTCAATTTTGTATGAAAAACTTGATCATGTCAAAGTTGGTGATTCATAGGAAACAGACTGGTAATGAAAAAAATTTGGACCATAACGAAGATTTCTCCTACACGCTATCTTGGTATATTTTTCATGAGAAAAGTTATTAAATCCCTGTTTTTATATACTCATTCATAAAAGTTGTGTATTCCTTTTGAATATCCAATTTTCATGGCTCTACTTTTATTACTTTCCTTCCTTTTATTTTGCAGATTTTTTTTATTTATACAACATTGTTTCACATAGTTTGTGTTGTATTAAAACATCGACTTAAATCCATTATTGAATTCTATTTTTAATTATTTTCATGAACAAGCTGTGAGGAGAATCATTTTTGTAAATATTTACCTTTTGCTTCCACAACAAATTGTTCTCAATGCTTTATAGTAGGTCAATATTTCAATTTACCATCATCAATAACGAGATTTGTTCTTATTAAATCTTCTGATATCGTTTTTTTCTATTTCTATTTTAATAATTTATTGTAATCAGTAAAATAACGTTGCCAATAGACCACTTATTCTGATAATAAATTGTTAATAAAACAAGTTAGTTACTAAACTGGCCGACAATACCAGATAAGGTACTCGATTTTATCGCCTGGGCGTAACATTTGGGGCTTGTTATTTTTATATTGCAATAATTATTTTATTAAATTTAAGAAAGCAAATCAGAAACTCTTTTATAAAGCATTCAAGAATATGAAAACAGAACAAAAGCGAGATACATACCTACTTTATAAAAAATAAGAACGGAGAAATACTAACAGAAGACGAAGAAATTATGCAAAGATGGAAAGAATATTATGAACTACTTAATGAAACAAAAGATAAAGAGAAACACGTACAAATTGGTATGCAAGAAGATGCAGAAATGAAAATAAGTGAAGAGGAAATAGAACAGGTTATAACAGAACTTAAAAACGGAAAAGCCACTGGATATGACAAAATCACATCAGAAATGATTAAAAACGTTGGACAAAAAGGGAAAGATATGATGTTACAAATTTTTAATCAAATAATAGAAGAAGAAACGCTACCAAGAGACTTGCAAAAAGCACTAATGCTACCAATTTTCAAGAAAGGTGATGTGAAAGACTGCAATAACTATCGTGGAATAACATTAATTAGCACCGCGATGAAAATGTTGGAGAAAAGAATCAGATCGACAAGGGAAAATACACTAGAGGAGTCACAGAGTGGATTTAGAATTGGTAGGAGTACCCAAGACCACATATTTACTATCAAACAGTTGACAGAAAAAGGGGTACAGGAAAAAAGAAATTATTCGTGGCTTTCCTGGATCTAGAAAACCTTTGATAGAGTACCTAGAGAAAAAATTTGGAAAATATTAGCAGAAAGAGGATTGAATACAAAAATAATAAGAATAATACAGAACATCTATGAGAAAAATGAGAACGCAGTCATAAGAAATAACAATATGTCAAAAAATTTCACTACAAATATGGGACTAAGACAGGGAGGGAGCCTAAGCCCTTTGTTATTTATTATCTACATGGATGAGATCATAAAGAAATGCACAAAACTAAGTAAAAAAGTATGTGTGGGACACTTACAATTGTGCAGGGTATACATCAGTGAAGGAGCATTTGCAGACGATGTCATATTAATAACAAAAAATGAAAGAGAGCTACAAGAAAACATAAATGTGTGGAATGCAGCAATGATGGACATGGGAATGAAAATAAACAAAAACAAGACAAAAGTTATTGTCATTGTAGACGACAAAAAGGAAATAAATGTAAGAATAGATACAGACAAAATAAAGCAAGTTGAACATTTTCAGTACCTTGGAACAATAGTAGACGAAAACGGAACACAGGAAGCAGATATTAATAATAGAATAGTTAAAACTAACAAACTATACTATGCCATGAACACAAAATTTATCAACAAAAAAGAAATATCTAAAGAAACGAAATTAAAAGAATTCAAAACAATATATCGACCAATACTTACATATGGATGTGAAACATGGCTGTTAACAGGACAACAAAAAAGTAAAATACA
Organism: Galerucella calmariensis; assembly: GCA_910591675.1. Lineage (NCBI taxonomy): Eukaryota > Metazoa > Arthropoda > Insecta > Coleoptera > Chrysomelidae > Galerucella > Galerucella calmariensis. Next base: position 18,401 of record CAJUYG010003468.1, read on the forward strand.
GGCGACAGAGATGAAATATTTGAGAAGAGTAAGAGGTGTAACAAAAGAGGATAGAATGAAAAACATAGATCAGAAAAGACCTGGGTATACAATCAACCTTAGAATTTGTAGAAGAAAAACAACTACAATGGTGGGGACATTTACAACGTATAGATGAACGAAGACCAGAAAAGAGAATATGGAAAGCAAACATTGAAAAAAATAAAAAAAGGGACAGACCAAGAAAAACTTGGGATAAGGTGATAGCTGGATTACTGGATAAAAGAGGAAGCAACTGGATAGAAGCGAAGGACTTAGCTCAAAATAGGAAAGAGTGGAAAAAATTCGTGACGAAAGAATAGCTGCAACACACCCTACACCACTAAGTGGTAGAAGGGCTTTAAGATTATATATATAAATTTAAGAATTTTGTTCAAAATTGATTGGATATTATTATATTAAGTATTACAAATGGTATTAACATTTATTGTTTATTGTACTGTGGGTTGATGTTGTTGGCTTTTTTTTTGTTTATTATTGACTAATATATTAGCGAGGATAGGCCATCATTGGGTTTATGTTTAGAGTTTAGAGTGTTCCAAAAAACACTCTCTATCCTGAGTAACAATATAGAAATCGAACACTATCTAGAGTGTACCTACGTGGGAAGGTGCGATCTAGAGAAAGCCGGCATTAATTCCAGTCTCAATTAATTCCTGAACTTTAAAATGACATCGTCCCAAATGCACTCTATATATTGTTCGATTTCTACCTACGTACAAGAGATCGAGCTGGGAATCCTAGTATGGAACAGACAGTTAAGCTACATCCTCAATCAATCTGCTAGCGAAGTGGTACTTCAGCACGCGTGCTGCAAAACGGATACCCATACTCAATCCTGTCAATTCAGTCAGCCTGAATGTGATCACACATGCGCAGTTTCTTTGTTATTATTATTTTGAGGTTATTAAAAAGCTCAACCTGTGAATATTCCTGTACATAAAAGTAGTAAGAAATGGATGATAAAAATAATACAATACATGATGGGTTTTTGCCATAATGTATAGCCAACTATAAAACGATTTGTAGAAGAAATAAATTGCTTAACAATGATTAGTACTAATACTAATATTATTTCGCTCCATACTTAGGTACTAACTACTTATCAAAGAAACACATTAATTTAATAACGGAATAAGAAAATAATGTGTGTTTGTTCACAAAAATAATAGAATAACATAGGGTTAGGTACCTAAATTATTTTCGCACGCACGCACGCACCGAAAAAGCTTACAGCTTGCAAGCTTGCACTTCTAAAGGCCCATCCCCAATCAATTTAGTGGCGAAGTGACACTTCGGCACGCGTGCTGGGACAATGACGTTTAATAGTAAGTATACTCAATTCAATTTCGTGCTGACATGCGCGTCGACTTGGAAGTGCAAGCTTGCGAGCTGTAAGCTTTTTCGGTGCGTGAAGATTTGTGTCATGCGCATTTAATCAGGGAAAATAATTTAGGTACCCTAACCCTATTTTATTCTATTATGTTTGTAAACATACATTATTTCCTAATATCGTAATTATATTAATTTGTTGTCTTTGGTAAGTAGTGACTACTTTTATTTACAAGAATAATCACAGGTTGAATTTCTTAATTACCTCGTTACCTTGTATGTATGTATGTATGTGTGATTTTTGGGGTGACATTCACTGAGACCTAAAAGGTCTATTGTGCCCCCTTACTTCTACTCAGTTTCTGAGGAGAGTCTCAGAAACTAGTAGTTCCTTTAGTCCTATTTCCCGGAGGAATTTTAGGATGTCTGCAGGCTTCAACTCAGGCAAATGTTCCTCTTCTATCCAGTAATCTCCCAGGTGCTGTGCTCTAGGATTCTGGAGTGCTGTGCAGTTGGAAAGTATGTGGATGGAGGTTTCTTCTTCCATTCCACAAAATCTGCATTCTTCTTCCTCCACTATTTTGAGCTTTTTCAGGTGCCCATTCAGGCGACAATGTCCCGTTAGGATCCCTGTCAAAACTCTTAGCGCAGTTTTACTTTGACTTATGCATTCTTTTGATCTCAACAGGTTGTAGTCACCCAGAAGAGTCTTTGATTGTATAAGCCCTACTAGATCTTTCCAATGGTCAGATCTTCTCTTTTTCTCGGCTTTACTTATTTCTTCCAATATTACATTGGAGCTGATTCCGCAAAAGGGTTCGGGCCCCCAGAAAGGTATTTCAGTCCCCCTCTTTGCTAGTTCATCTGCTATTTCATTTCCTTCTATTCCAGTGTGTCCTGGAATCCATAGTAAGGTGACTATGTTGTTCTCGCCTAGTTCATTGAGTTTGTCTAGGCATTCCCACACCATTTTGGAACTGATTACACAAGAGCTCAGTGCCTTAATGGCTGCTTGACTATCCGACATTATGATAATCCTTTGTCTTCTGTATCCTTTATCAATATTGAACTGGGCGCACTTTCTTATGGCGTGTATTTCCGCTTGAAAGATACTTGGGGTTTTTCCCAAGCTTTCAGAGTGTTTGGTTCCTGGCCCGAACACTCCTATCCCAGTTCCTTCTATTGCTTTTGAGCCGTCTGTGTACCATTGAATGGCATTCTTTCCAAGTCTGGTAATGGTATTTGGATCCCATTCCTTCTTGTTGCTCATTTCCGTAACGAATTTCTCTGAAAAGTTATATTTTTTCATCATACCGTCTTGTGGCATGTCCCAGGTTGTCTGATTTCTAAGAAGTGAGGAGGTGTTTTTTTTAATGATTCCCTCTCTACTTAGTCTGTATCTTGTTCTTTCTGCAACACTTTCCACCACCATATGTAAAGGGGTGAGGTTGAGAATCACTTCCATGGCTGCCGTTGGGCATGTTCTCATTGCTCCTGTAATGCATATACAGACTAGTCTTTGAATTTTGGAGAGGTTTTCTCTCGTCGTCAATAGGCTA
>CAJUYG010003469.1:101-21329 GCA_910591675.1 Galerucella calmariensis
GTTGCCGCCGAGACGATACATTCTCGTCTCTCGTATCGTCTCGCCTTCTCTGGCCTAGACGAGAGATATTTTCTCTCGAATAAAGCTCCGAAACGAGACTAGACGAGAGAGGTGTCTCCAGCAAAAAACGTACATTTGAGGAGATTTTTAAAATTTTCTTATTCTCATTTTAGACTAATTATCATTTAATTCAAGTTTGTCATATTGAATGTTAATAAAAATGAATAAAATAGAGTTGTCTCTTAGTGTGGATTTATGCAGCAACATTTTTTAACAATTATCAATTAGCATTTAACAATTAGTAAAACTGCCATCGTTTATGCAGACACAATTATAAATTAGGAGAAAATAGTAGAGTTTGTTCAACCATCCTTTGCCGTTACGTCATAAATTGTCAAGCTTGCTCTCCCATTAATGAAATGGATGAGACGGAATTGTGACGTATTTCTTATCTAAGGTCGACATAAATTTTATCTGTTATTTTTGACAGTTCAGTTGCCATATTTTGAAATCAATTTTTAGACATTTGTCATTGATTATAATTTTGAGGTTAAGTGTAAAATAACATTCAACTAATATAAGACATACGTAATACAGCAGAATACGTCACCGATTATGACGTAACGGTAAAGGATGGTTGAACAAACTGTGAGAATGCGCACAAGCCCGAGATTCTAGTTACAATAACCCTACATTTTCATGTATATTTGTGCATTGGAACAATTTTGAAGATGTATAGTATGGTTGAAATAATACCCTTCTTGGTGTGCGTCATCGATTGTGACGTATATCCGGGTTTTCGGCATGTCGTTTATTTTATTTGCCATTTTGACATATAGATAACCTTAAATTTGATAAATAGAATCATAAGGAACGTATCCAGCCAAATTCAAAAAGGCTATGCAATTAATAATTACCAGCTTCTTTTTATAACTGAAAATACTTGAGAACTTTGAAAATACTTATTTTTTTTAAAAATATGCATGGATATATTTTTGTATTATTTAAATAAATACAACAATAAGACTAATATTCACTTTCCATAAATAATAATTGACCGTAAACAACAAAGTACAGACCTGTCTAGAACTGTCAGTGTGACAGTAGAGAAAGACGTAAGACACATTGCCGCTACGAAAGTAACGCCTTCATAGTATTTTAAGCTCTTGATTGATAGGTTGAGCTTGCGCGTAATCTAAACATCAACCAATCAAATTTTTGTAAGTCAAAGATTAGGGTTGACGTTTGTAATACATTCAAACGGTTCAATATTGTGATATTTTGATTAGGATTAATCACAGACCTGCCTTTTTTTCCATTTCTTCCTACGTAATGTGTTAGAAGGACATTAACAATCGATGACGCACACCAAGAAGGGTATTATTTCAACTATAGAATTGAAGACTTTTTCTCTTTTATTAGTACAACTTGAAAATAAACAAACACACAACTAAGTCAACCGCTTTTCTATGAAAAAAGTAAGGATCTGCGTACTAGTTGCGCACTAGATGAAAATTCGGTACATTTAATTTAAGGAAGTTAAAAGTTGGCCAACTTCGTAATTGTTAAATGATAAATGATAATTGTTAATTGTCTGCATAAATGGAGTCATAGTGAAATGAGTAGTTTAACTTATAATTGATAAATATTAATTGTTAAATGCTAATTGATAATTGTTGCTGCATAAATCCACACTTAATAGAGCATTATTTTCATATAAAAAGCTTCCACAAAAATGTTTTTGCCTCTGGGGCTTTGGAATTTCAAGATTTTGGTCACATCACATATGGCCCCCCTAGAAAAATATCCACGAGCCGCCACTATAACTGTTAGAGGTTTTTACAGATAAATTCAATCATGAAAATAAAATACCAATTTACCTTTGTCTATTCGTATAAAGCAGGCGTGGGTGGCTAGTAAATGATAAAATGGATTTAAATAATCTTTTTGCTACGGATTTTTAATAACTAAAATAAAATAAAATTCTTATTTATTACTATTGCCACAGTTGTAATACATACACTGTTATTTATAAGATGCGACATAGGGATTCCTGTACAAAACTGTCAAACGCGTGCTAACTTTTTTACCGTATAGCGATCATAAAAAATAATAACAGATTTGGAAATGTTGTTGAAAAAAAAGTTCAAATGCACTTTTAATTTTCTTAAATTATCTCTGGTTTAATAAAAAATGGATGGTTATGTTTAAAAAAGTGCTACACCATTTTCATAACAGTTTCGTATACTGAAAACACCACAGCGGGGTATCGAACCAAGAAACGTTTATCTTTCAAATTCCCCGTGCTTTTACCGTCTGGCTATCTCCTACGTGGTTGAAAGTATTCGAAAGTGGTATGAGAATGGAGTTCGACTTTTTTAAACATAACTATCCATTTTTTTATTAAACCAGAGTGAATTTAAGAAAATTAAAAGTGTATTTGAACTTATTTTTCAAGGACCTTTCCAAATCTGTTATTATTTTTTATGAACGCTATTTGACAGTTTTATACAGGAATTCCTATGTCGCATCTTATAAATAACACATTGTATACGCATTCACTTTTTTCCATTCCTATGCATTTTGGATAAAGTACAATTTTTATAGTTGAACTACCCACGTTACGAATTATATCAGAGACACCACCCACAATTTGAGATCTACAACAAAGCAAATATGAAAATGACCCTTGACAGCATATCAAAACTGATCCTATTATTATAATGAAACGCATAAATGGGCATTATTTATTGGTCTGTTAATTCCCCTGATGATTATGCGCTTTTCATTGTCGGTATAGGTGACAGTGATACAGTTAGAGGGGAGTGTCGGCTTTGGTGGGTTATTGGACGTCTGTATTATTGTTATATTTTTTTCGGCAGTCAGATTGTACGCGATAATAGAACAGGAATTATCCGTCAATATTTGGTCGAATAAGAAAGTTGCAACTTTCATGTTTAAAACAGTTAGTTGGTTATTTACAATGTTAAAATATGTTTCATAGAATATAACAAAATTCAATCCGAATTACCTACTGTAGAAAAGCAATGTTTTCACCGCATACTTTTATCAGTATTCGAAATATAACTCAAAAGGCTAGTAATTAAATGCCATAATTGAGACTTGGACCTGAACTATGGAACAAATTAAATTTGTAACCGAAACTGTTCATAGTTTACCTTACCACTATACCAACACTACCACTTTACACTATATTTCCATACTTTCCAGATCAGCGCACATCAACAAATACTGTATATTGTTCTCCAATTCAAAGTGTTGGGCCTACCAACATCTTCTGAGAGCACAAACGCAGCTCCTAGAGTCTGTAGTATGACTTGTTCGGCAGCCACACAATAGCACAGAGAGACTACACTCGGTGTTTTCGCCAAGACCTATTCTGCACATAGTTTATTCTGTAGCCTCACATTATAGACCTGATCTCCCTCTCCATGTTTAGGAAGACCAGCTTTGAGAGGCCTTGAGTTGCCTTAAACCTGGTATCTGTCTACTACTTCGTTAACCAGGAAAATCTTATTGATTGCCAATACCAATTGGGTACGGACATACGTTGTATGGATTTGAAGGATTACAATCCATCAATCTGTTATTAGTTTTATTGAAGCATTAATATTGGGAGCATACTAAATATGTTTCTTCTTCAGTTTATTCAAAGTATGAGCATATATTTTTTTAAGGGCTTTTTTCAATACATATGGTTTATTGTTCAATTATTTGTTACTCTTCGAAAATGGTGCGGCAAGCGAGTTTCATTTTCCGAGAGTGTTTGAAAAGTAATTTTGTCAAATGCAAAAGTGTATAGATGTGAACATTTTAATGAGCAATTTCTCCGATTAACAACAGATCAATTACCCATGTTTAAGTCCAAAAATGTTCTTGAAATGTAGCCGTGTTTTAAATTAATGAACGACTCTTTTAATGATTTCAAATTAACTATAACATATTAGAAACTTGTTATTTATTTCATAAAAATAAATAAACATAATTATACTGTACTATGTAACAAACACTGCATACATAATAATGATTAACTCTCATGGGACCATCAACAACTTCCTGCATGTCAAACTTGATTGGCCACATGCAGGCACGGCTCACTGTAATCATTAGGTTACCAATCGTTCTTATCAAATTGGTGATCCACCGGCAGTATCTAGTTTCCAATGTATACTTAATGTATGCAAGATTTTTTCCAGTTTGAAGGAAATGATACTTTGTTATTGCATGGATTTTTTCTAGGTTGGACGGATATGGAAAACGATATTTATCAAGGAGGGAGAATACGGTGCTTTACAAGAAACATTATTATGATTGATGATGATGATATCTCAGTTTTGCTTTTGGAAAAAAGATACACGAGGCTTACAGAACAGTAAATTTAGTGTTGTTTATTTATTGTTATACCGGGTTAATAATAACTATTTGAGACATAGGTTAATGCAAATATATAGTGATAGGACCAAATATGCCTTAAATAATGTACTGTACATTTATCAATTGTTATCAAAGCTGATACAGTTTTAAACAAGGAATAATATTCTTTCTCCACGACTAAATAATAACACAAGCACAAATTATTTTTACATATTTAGCTGCATAATGATATAAATTCTTCACACCAGTGAATAATAAAAAGAATTCACTCTCGTTAGCCAATCACATTCTATTATTATCAGAATTCACGTTAAAATAAAATAAAATGAATAAATCAAATCGTCTCTTTAAAACGTCAAATACCTAAGAACGCAAATCGCTTCTGACAGCGCGTCGTTTGAAACGTCAAAATAATTATAAAATCATAATTTTACGTATTATAAGAGAAAAAAATGGACAACAGTAGCGATAGTGAATATGTACGCCTCCCGGAATTAATTTCATTTATAAATGTAAGGGTTCCTATTAAAAATATGAGTTACGTATATATATTTGCTCTTTACATTTTTATAAATACCTATGCTCTATAGCCTAGTGGTGGTTGACTATGGCGCGGACGATCGAGGTTCTATCCTCACTGGAAGTTTTTTCTTTTTAGTCGTGGAGAAAGTCACGAAAGTCACGATGGGTGACGTTTGCGTCACGAGCCGCAGGCGAGGGGCGCAAGTCACCCAAGTTAATATAGATACGATATATGTCAGACACAAATTTCCTGAACAAAATACACAGATTTAATAGTTTATTTCATATTGTACCCCCATCTCTAGTCGTGAATTATGAACCATAATACACTACAGTGTATTATGAACCATAATTCACGACAGTTGATATATGGGTATCATATACCTTTAGTTAGGAGGTAAAATATTGACTTATTATTAGGTGCTCGTGGACAAATATATATTTTCACAATATGTTAAAAGACAACACATGTAACTACTTTTGGAATGAACCTGTAAACTAATGCGGTTTTAGTTTTAGTGCTGTCCATCAAGGAGTTAAAAATCGGGCTATCAATCTCGTGTCAGTGCCAAAGTAAATATTAGTTTTTAGGGTTACGTACCCAGAGGATAAAAAACGGACCCTATTACTAAGACTTCAATGCCCGTCCGTCGCCAGGCTTTATCACACGAAACATTATAGTTATAGAGTTGAAATTTTCACTGATGATGTATTTTTGTTGCCGCTTTAACAACAAATACTAAAAATAGAATGAATATTTAAAAACGTGATTTTTTTGCTCCTCTTGTTCGATATTGACAACGGCAACAGGTAGCTGGCGCCGTGTTAAAACATCTAGTAAGCAGGAGATTGCCAGTTCGAATCTCCCTGCGGCCTAATAATTAAAAAAGGGCCTAGTTTCATCTGATTTTATTAAATATATGTATATTCTCGTAAATACAGGTTTATTCTGGTAAATATATGTATTGTAGAACAATCATGTATAATAATATAGACACACAGACACTCTCTTAATCGAGAGTTTCGAGTAACTCGCGACAAGTTCATGAAACTTATGGTTTGATTGACCCATAGGATCTTAACAGCTTTATTTTGTTTTAGACTGATCAATCTAGAAAGTAATCATTTCATTGTATACACTGTGTTATTTATAAGATGCGACATAGGGATTCCTGTAAAAAACTGTCAAACGCGAGCTTCTTTACCAAATAGCGTTAAAAAACTTAAAAAATAATAACATATTTGGAAAGGTCGTTGAAAAATGAGTTAAAATGCCCTTTTAATTCTCTTAAAAAAGTCGATCTCCATTTTCATACCATTTTCGAATATTTACAAGCGCGTGGGAGATAGCCAGACTGGTAGAAGCACGGGAATTTCAAAAGTTAAACTTGAAATATCGCGGTTCGATTCCAGCTGTGGTGTTTTCAGTATTCGGAAGTGTTATGAAAATGGTGTACTACTTTTTTAAACTTAACCATCCATTTTTTATTAAACCAGAGCAAAGGACCCTGCACCATTTTATAGGTAATCCTGGCTCTCGTACGATTTTCGATTTTTTTTTATATGTTGTAGTCTTAATGATAACTAAGAGATCGTGATGGGTTAAAACTGTGTAGGCCCTGTGGTTTGGCGGTGGTGGCGTCTTGTAGTTGCGTCGTGAGCATAACATTTTGCCTCCTAGCACTATAAATCTCGCAATAATAGCAAATGTCTTTTATATCTGAGGCTCATGAGGAGGTCTGCCACACTTCTGTGCCATCAGAATCACAATTTCTCCAGAGTGTGCCTCCGCAATGGTCAATTTGTTAGGCCGGTGTTTTAACAGCAAGTGGAAGCAATGAAACCGAACAAAATCATTAACAATCACGTTATGTAGGTTAGTTGGATCCATCTAACTCCCAAAGTCCTCACGAGTGGGCCCCAAAAGGCTTTTCAACATTTTCTTGATCCCACGCACCCATCTCTAGTAGTAGATACTTCAAGAAAAATCCTGTAGTTCGAATAGATACTGAGATAGATATTTGTCAAAAGAGCCATCCATTTGACCATTTGAGCTTATTTTTCAACGACATTTCCAAATGTGTTATTATTTTTTATGAATTCTTTTTGGTAAAAAAGTTAGCTTGCGTTTGACAGTTTTGTGCAAGAATCCCTATGTCGCATCTTATAAATAACACAGTGTTTATTATATAGTGTTAAATAATTCATAATTGAAAACCTGTCAAGTATATGGATCGATGGTGGGCTACTTCGTAACTCACTAATCCACTTATTACTATTTCTGAATGGATGTCTACCATTCATTGACTCCTATCCCTATAGTATCTAAGTGTTCGGCCACACACGCTTTTTTTAACTTTAACACGATGTCGGTCTCGACCTCGACTTTATGCGTGGAGTCGAGTACTGACTCTGAGCAATGTGCGTGGTTGGATATTAAAAGAAAGGTATTTATTCATGCAGGATTTTTTTGAATATCTATACAAAGGAGTAAAGTATAGCCTTTGATTACAGATTTATAGATGGGTAAAACAATTTTGTGTCGCCAAGCTAGCGGGAGTATTTTTTTTCTTTTGAAATACACTGTGTCCTCTTTTGGGTGAGACTGAGACTGCAGGGTTTCTCGGGGGTTTCTCTATTGATGAAGATAAAGAACGATTTTCGCGAAGCGTTGCTACTCTTTTTTGTGAAAGGTTTAATGCTGCAAACAGTTTTTGTTTAAAATCTGCATAAGCATTATAAGCATATCAACAACGTCAAACTGTCAATTTATTATCAAAAATTGGGAGAAATTGAAATTATTGATTTGTAAAACAGCCAGTGGCGGCTGGGAAGGTTGTGTGCACCGTTAATTCATAAAAAGTGCAAAACAATTCAGAGCGTTTATAATGAATTAAATATACGTTTCGACTATTGTTTTTTTCTTTTTTTCCTTGCCACTTCAAAAGGATTGTAAATTTATGTAAGAGGTGAGCTCTTTTATAAACACTGTTTAAACATATCAAACAATGATTTTGGATGGATTTTATTGGAAAACTTGTATAATACGTTAAGAGATACATCCGATAAGTCTCTTACAGTACTATAATCGATCAGTGGCGGTCATATACAATTTGAGAGGGGGGGCATAGACCAAATCGTGGGCTTAAAGAAAGCAGTACTTAAACACTGAAAATGAGACATAAGGCAAAAAAACGGGAGAAATATATATGTAGTTTGGTTACGTTACATTATACATACGAAAGCGTGCGGAAATGAACAATGCTTTTTATATGGTACCTACTTTCATTATAACACCCAAAAGCGTGCGTAAATGACCAATGCTTTTTAAATGGGGATTTCATTTTAACACTCTTTTTTAGCTACGTGATTATCTAGTTGCCTTGAATTTAGTCGTTTGTTGTATAAACTTTTGTGCTGATAGTAAATTTGACAGAAGTGTCAGATATAGTGAAAAATATTTGTTACTTAAAAAATAGACAAATTACCCAATGTTATAATTATAATTTAAATAATTGTCCTCATTTTACTGTAAATATGAATTTAAATAATTAGAATTCGTTATGTATATATTTGTTTATAGAAAATTCATTTTTATGTTTTTCAACCCCTTCAGATCAATTTTTTTTTATTTTTTCTTCATATGCTCGTAGAACTTTTGTATGACACTTGTACGTGAAGTACTTTTGCGCACTCGTTGCGAAAAAGGCACTCGCTATACGCACGTTCCTTGCATTTTCGCAACTCGTGCGCAAAAGTATAACTTCACGCACTTGTATCATAAATAACTATTATGTTACAGTTGTCCGCAATAGTAAGTGACCAGTTACTTCGTTATATTATAAGCAATACTGTACTTGATGATTGGATAGTTTAGAAGTTATTGGACACCTGGAGCTGCGTTGCCAGATATACAAAATTTTCTTAAATATAGTAGGCATACATAAAGTTGTCTGAATTAATTTCTTTTTTCGGCAATTTCAAGTGACATATTTTAATGCTTACTAAAAAATTTATATTATGTATTTTTTATTAATATTCCCAAACTAGCTTTCTGAGAACATCAAGAGCTAACAGTTTACTGAAGTAATGGGAAACATTTGTATAGTGCGCCCAACAATTTTAGAAAATATATCTGACAACATTGCTTTATTTTATAGTCATCATACTGACTTACTAGGTGTTTCGTCAAACATAATTGCATAACATTTTGAATATTGAATTTTTTTTAATATTCGAGCTAGTATCTCTTCTTTACAACAATCTATTAGTTCGTTCTGCCATGCCCCCCCTATGACCCAAGTAGTTGTAATAGTGGGAAATAAAAGAAGGATAATACATTGAAAAAACATAGGAAATAACAAAGCTACCATATGTTTTTGGGAAATAGTTAAAAACAAAATAAATTTTATAAAGTAAGTATCCAACTTAACAATAATTAAAGATATTTGGAAAATATATAACCTATTCTATTGATGAATGCTTTAAACTATTTCAAAATTAGCAGGTACTGAATATGTTGATAAATTTTGAATTGGTCAAATTTTTGTATACAAATTATTCCTAAAAGATCCAAAATATTTTAAAAACACTGTATTTACTCATTATTAATAGTAGTAGTATAGTAGTGGGGAATAAAGGGAGGATAATACATTGAAAAAATATAGGAAATAACAAAGCTACCATATGTTTTTGGAAAATAAGTAAATACAGAATAAATTTTATAAAATAAGTATCAAACTTAACAATAATTAAAAATATTTGGAAAATATATAACCTAGGTATTCTATTGATGAATGCTTTAAACTACATATTTCAAAATTAGCTGGTACTCAATTTGTTGATAAATTTTGAATTGGTCAAATTTTTGTATACAAATTATTCATAAAAGATCCAAAATATTTCAAAAACACTGTTTTTATTTATTTATTATTAATAGTAGTTGTAATAGTGGGAAATAAAAGAAGGATAATACATTGAAAAAATATTGGGCAACTTCATAACTCCAATTCTTTTTTGTATATTAAAATGTTGCAACGTATTTAAATTACACTTTACAATTAAATGTATTTTTACTCCTTTAAATTAGAACATTTGATATAAATCTCGTCTTCTCTGGGCCTGTACAAATGTACAAATGAAATTCTCATTCAAACAACGCAGTACCTACTTCCATTTGAAATGAGGTCTCCTAATCTATTTTCGATACAATCTAAATAAAAGCAAAATTTAAATGAAGCGCTCTCAAATTTTTTCAATCCCACATAAGGCATGCTTGTCAACTTAACAACAAATATTTAATTTCTCATATTTACATATCTTAACTTTTCATCAATCCTTTTGGTTTGTAGCCTGACTCGACATTATGTCAAAAGCAATATAAACAACAAACCTATGTGCCTTTAATATATTCATATTGATAATGGTAATGTATTGTTGATAGGAGGAAAATTATTTCAACAAAATATTGAATGAAATAGTCTAAGTCGGCTCGCATACCGAAACAATAGCAATGAGCAACTAGCAATAGACAATTAGCAACACGCAATATTTGTTACGTTGATCTCGCATACCAAATCAATAATATCCCTTATTTGCTTATTCTAGAATTTTGTTGTTAGCGCAGACGAAATTGATAAATAATAATAAAATTACTAGTCTCAAATGTCGTCGTCTGATGCTATGGTCTTGCCGTGTATAGTCGTAAATACATGGATACTATTCCACCATCTCCACAAACTTTATATTAAAAGCAGGATCGTCCGACATGTTCAATAATAAAGTATTTTTTTTGTTTGTTTATGACCAGGGAGAGACTCCATTAGCCGAAATAATAAATTAATAATAATACTAAAAAAGGTATATATATATACAAGGCTATACACTCCGGTTGGAGTTGTAGCCGCTCAAATTGAGCTCTGTTGACCCTGTGTCTTGTGGGGGGTCAGCCCACGTTTTCCTTGCTGTTTATCTACAATTTATTAGAGGTTTTTGCAGTTTCAACAATTGTTCTCCACTTCTTTCTGTCCAGCATCTGTCTCTCCCCGCCTTGTACTCCTAAAATTTTTATATCTTTCACAACCTGATCTTCCCATTTAATTTTTGGTCTTCCTGGTAATCTTTCCTCATTCGGTCTCCATTCTGTAATTCTCCTCACCTCCTGTCCTTTCTCCATTCTTTTAACATGTCCATACCAACGAATCCTTTTTGATTTAATTGTGTTTACTATGTCCTCATTTTCTAATATATTTCTAATTTCATAATTCATAAGTCTTCGGTACTCGTTATACCCTAGTTTGACTGGTCCATAAATTTTTCTAATTATTCTTCTTTCATATATCCTTAGTTGCTCTTCGTCCTCATTTGTCAATCTAATAGTTTCTGCCGCATATGTAACCACCGGTTTTATCGCCGTCCTGTAGACTCTTAATTTTGTTGCTCGGCTTATTCTCTTACTTTGCATGATGTTTTTAAATTTATTATATGCTCTATACCCCGCTTGAATTCTTTGGCTTATCTCGAAAATTTAGCTGAGGAGCTCAACATGTATATTAGCAGCACTAGTTTCAAGCATAAGAAAGAACATAAAATTACATGGATTATACCTGGGACTACTACGGGGAACCAGATAGATCATGTTCTAATAGCAAAAAGAAGATCAAAGATGATACAGGATGTAAGATCATACAGAGGAACAAGTGTTGATACTGATCATCAATTAGTAATTGTCAAAATGCAAATGAGAATTGTAAATATAGTAAATAGGGCAATAAAATGTAGGAAATGGAACGTGCAGAAATTAAAAAGAAGTAAAAATGAATATGAGGAAGAAGTAAAGAAACAACTACAAAAGACCAAAGAACAAGATAATATCGATGAGCAATGGAAGGAAATAAAAAGAAGTATAATAACGGCAGCAGAGGAAGTGGTTGGTACAAAAGATACAAGACAGAATAATGAATGGTTTGATCAAGAATGTAAAATGAAGATAAAAGACAAAAAAGAATCCAGACTAAAATGGCTGCGAACTAAGCAACAAAATTTTTATGATGAATACAGAGAAATAAGAAAAGAGAGCACAAAGTTGATAAAGGCAAAGAGAATAAAATGGTTAAATGAAAGCATGGACATATTAGAGAATGATAATAAAAATAATGTAAAATTATATCAATATATAAAGAAACAAAATAGAAAACCAACTACAATAAATATCAAAGAAAAAGAGTGGAGTCAATATTTCAAGAATTTATTAACGGAAGAAGATAGGGAGTATGAAGAAGATGATATGACTGATAATGATACAGGGATAGAATACGAAGAAAAACTGACCGAAGAGGAATGTAACAACATAATTAATAAATTGAAATACAACAAAGCAGGAGGGACAGACGAAATAATAAATGAGCTGATAAAATATGGAGGAGATGACCTAAGACATAAAATATTTAAAATCATGGAAAGAATATGGGAATCAGAAACAATGCCGAAAGAATGGTCTACGGGTATGATTATACCAATAATGAAGAAAGGAAATCGTAATATTTGTAGCAATTATAGAGGAATTAGTTTACTCAACAGTGTATATAAAAACTAAAAAAAGGTAATTAACTTAAAAAAGCACACCAAAAATAAAAACAAACCAACCTATATTTTGTAAATGTTGACAACAAATAGGCAATTATATTGTATTTCAACACGCACGCCGTGTCGCTAGCAACATAGATTGCCCTGGACAGGCGATAACGATATCACGTTGTGTCGGTGTACGAACCCCGATATGTGAATATGTGAAATACGTATCGACAATATTATCCCTTATTGCTTGTTGCCTGTTGCTAGTTGCGTATTGCTTTGGTATGCGAGCCGCCTAAGGGTCATCTACCAAATTCGACCTTGCACAATCATGCTTTGTATATTTTTTTGTTTCCCTACGTCCTCACGTTTAAGTTCACATAACGAACATTTTATTAGAAATATGAAAGCTCCGCAACGTGTAGGTAGCCAAGCGGATTTTGGTTCACTTACTACTCTATAAGCTTCGTCAGTACTGAACTGGGAGACCGCCGAGACCGGCGAGCGTTGTATCAACAATGGAACGGCACGCGACTACCGAAGCAGAGAGACAATGTCAGTCATAAAAGGATAGAAAAGCGAGAGATGGATTTTTATCCGATATTTTAGTGGTAGCAACCGAATTTCAATAAGGAATTGTACGGTCATAAGTAATTTGAGGATTCTGAGATTTTTATATAGTATTCATAAAGCTTCAAATTAGACTTCTTATCAATTAGTTTTTCCATTTAATCCATATTTAATTCTTTACAAGGGCTCAAACTTTGCTTAATATGTGTAATTACCTCATGATTCGTATTTTTTTCAACAAAATTTGGTTAGCATTTCAAAGTTTTTATTCGATGAGAACTCTAAGTTCAACATTAATCTACATGATATATTTTTTCCTTAATTTTCAATACATCCATTACCTCAAAATTCTTTGCCAAAAATACTTCGATATTTTGTCAAATCGCTGCCGATAGATTCCCCTTAACAGTTATAAGCTGTATGTAACTGCCAGAACTTATCGTAGGTATTTATTGGTATCTATACAATTATTAAGGACCGATCTTAAGACTAACTATTGAAGCGTCCATTTTGCAAATTGGCAGTTGTGGTCTACTATTTAAAGAAGGCATTCACCAAGAGGCGGTAGGAATGAATTTAGAGCTTACTTCAAGTTAGAGATAACACAGCGATAACTATAGTCGGTAGGATTGACCCAAGACTACTTCGTGATGGCAAATGAATACGCTAAAATAATTCTAAGGGCTTGAATATTTCGCCAATACTTCAAAAGAGCTACTAAATATATACCAATGGGTGCTGCCTCATTTAATAGATATGACTTGTAGGTTCTTATGAACATCAATCGTCCTTTATTTTAAATATCATCAAACCGAGCGTATGGTTGAAATAATACCCTTCTTGGTGTGCGTCATCGATTGTTAATGTCTTTCTAACACATTACGTAGGAAGAAATGGAAAAAAGGGAGGTCTGTGATTAATCCTAATCAAAATATCACAATAATGAATTGTTTTTGCGCGATCGATCATTTTTGTTTATTTACAGTATCGGTTGTCAGGTCGGTAGGTTGTGTTTACTGGTTTCTAAGTCTAACACGTCGGTAAGTGATTTACTTACCGTTCAGACGTCGGTAAGTAAACTACTTCTTAGCCCTACATACATTTAAGTGGTCCTAGATAATATATTACTTCATTCATTACACAAAAGAAACAAAAATAAATAAGAAGATTGATATTTTTTAATGAACAGAATCGAACAGAACAATATAAAAGGTGATAAATAGCATGAAAACAATTTCACCAAAATGCAAATTATATTTTAACCCTTAACTACTAAGCATACGTCTCAGAGACCACTACCTGATCCGATTCGTCGAATGACCCTTCCCTTTCAATTCTCGATTTTGTTCTTCTACGTAATTTATCACCAGTGCTGCCAGATGTAACATAATTATTGAATTGTAACATAATTTTATCCCAAACTAAAGTTGAAATTTCACTTGTACCATAATCGATAATTGTAACATAATTTTACTGAGGCATAAACTAATATTAATTTTTCAAATAAAACGCTAATCTATATTTTTTAAGTGAAATAACATGGGACATAAATAGGAAAATAGGTATCATCACAACGCAATGTCTTCATATAATATTTATCAAAAGGACGATGAAGACGATGTCGAAGTTTGCTTTGAATAGGTTTTTTTATCTTTGTGATTTTTTTTCGAGATGTTACGTTGGGTTAATGTTTAGAAGAGTAAATGAGTAGAATATATATGTTTTTGTTTCTTTTTTTATATATTTTATCACATAATTAATTTTTTTAAGTTTTTATATTTTACCAGAAACATTTTATTATTAATAAAATGAATTTTAAAAAATTCGTGCATAATATTTTCTTATTAGGCCCTTGTTTTAAATTATTCTGTGTGTGACATAATTTTCTGAAAAATCCGATAATTTTGTCAAACGCTGTTCGATAATTTTTTACCTCACGTCTGGCAGCACTGTTTATCACCCTACTACACTCACTCAATAGCCTGAAGTTGATCGTGGTGCATCATCTGGTTTTTAAGATATTTTTAGCGAAAGATAGATTGCCGTCTCGTAGACGTATACTTAGTGTTAACGTAACAATAAAGAGTGAAAAAAAGAGATGATAATATTCCTGAAACTAGAGTCGAAACATTGGAAAAAAGAAAAAATTGTTCCCTTTGCTCTTATCGAGAAAAAAGAAGAACTGCATATGTTTGTTACGAATGCCAGAATCCAATTTGTCTAGAATGTGCGAAAAAAATGTGTCCGGATCGTGCATCAAATTCTTGATTTTCATGTTTTGTCAATTTTTTCAAAAAAAATATTTTTGACTAAATTTTTGTGCTTGATTTTAGTTCTACTCTTTTTGTGTCCAAATTAATAATAATTTTATAGATTGTCTAAGAATTTCAATTTGATTTCAGTACTTCAAAAGATCGATGTAAAAAATCAGAATTTTTCATTCTTCTTCGAGAAAATCTGATTTCCACTGAATATTGAATTTTTATTCCATTTCTACGCATGATTTTCACTTCTGCAATAACACAGAGAAGAAATAAATAGTTCATAAAGCAAATTTAAAATTATGTGCCTTTTTGAATATAGCTGTCTGTAAGACGTATAGTTAGTAACAACGTTTCATATGTGATACGTTAGTAGTTAAGGGTTAAACTGATCGAGAAGTATAAATGTCACTTTTGACATTTCGTTCATTTCGAAGAAATTTAAATTATTTTATTCGAAATTCGAATATTTCAATACGATCGCGCAAAAAATGGTATAAGCATTTCGAACGTTAAGGGTAATACCGGTCTCCAGCAAAATTGGTAAACAACCCTTACCGTTCTTGATACTTAATATACTATTAAATGTATTACAAACATTAACCCTAATCTTTGACTTACAAAAAGTTGATTGGTTGATGTTTAGATTACGCTCAAGCTCAAACTATCAATCGAGAGTTTAAAATACTATGAAGGCGTTACTTTCGTAGCGGCAATAAGTCTTACGTCTTTTTCTACTGTCACACTGACAGTTCTTGACAGGTCTGTACTTTGTTGTTTACGGTCAATTATTATTTATGAAAAGTGAATATTAATCTTATTGTTTTATTTATATGAATAATACAAAAATATGCATCAAAACACGGAAAAACATCAGTATTTTGAAAGTTTTCAAGTATTTTCAGTTAGAAAAAGAAGCTGGTAATGATTAATTGCATAACCTTTTCGAATTTGGCTAAATACAATCCTGATGATCTTATTTATCAAATTAAAGGTTAGCTATATGTCAAAATAGCAAATAAAATAAACGTCATGCCGAAAACCCGGATATACGTCACAATTGATGACGCACACCAATAAGGGTATTATTTTAACTATACTATTGTGAAGATGGTCAAATAAATCATCATATTCAGTACCGCACAATACTGTATGCCATTGCGTAGCACAGGACCAAACATTCTTACGAAACCGGAAACTCCGGCCTTCCTTCCTTCAGTGACCAACTACAGCTATCATTTTTAGAAGAACTTAACTGTTGAACGATAAGTAAAATTCTCAGTTGAGACATTGGTTTGCGAGTGACCCTAACTGCGTAAACAATCAAGTCATCATGTTTGATGTTTAACTTAAAGTAGAAGTTGGCTAGACGACCTTGAACAATTTAAAATACTTTTTAAGATACAAAATCATGTTAGTGCTAAACATACCTTTTTGGATCTAAGACTGGTGAAATGTTCATAAGGTTGTCCGAAACTGATGAAAAGCAAACACCGAACTGAGAACTTATGCAAATTGGTGATGAGCACAAAGATGCTGGACAAAGTGCTATGAAGAAGCATAAGTGGAAAATACAAGTGATGTCGGATACTATGTTTCAGGCTTTATCTATCTATTAGGCAAGAAAGTCAGCTGCTAGGGCAGCATCCTGATAAGAAAGGGGATGATGTTAAAAATAAAACTATGCATGTATATCAACAAAAACTCAAACTCGAAGAAAGTGAAAAAAATTCTGCAGAGGACACTTGACTGTGGAAAGAAGTTTTCAAATTAACTCTCTCTCAAGAATTAGGTACAAAGATGATTTGGATAGAAATATATACCTATCTAAGAAAATATTTGAAAATGTGAAAAGTACAAATTGACCTGAAGACGGCTCTGTACCGTACCGAATGCTGTGAGCACCTGTGTCTGTTTATTCAAAGTACACTCTTGCAACACTAGCTGTCTTCCATTTTCTGTGCAATTTCGTTAAAGTCAATAAAATTGAATCACCTTATCTAATTTCTGAAAATATCCTTAACAAAATAAAGTGTTTCCTTTAGTTGTGTGTATTTATATAACATATTACGGTTTTATAGCAGTTTCCTCATAACTCAATGTTTTCAGAAGTTTCTCAACACTGAAAACGTGAAATTGATAAAGTTTGCAATGCTTGGTATAGTAGTATATTATGCAACGATCATGTATGAATAACCATTGCATGAGAGTTGCATACACTATTCTTTCTACGAAGAAATACGATTAAAAAAATATAAAAAAAATTTACCACCCGGGATTCGAACTCGACACTCGACATGTACAGATCGAAAACAATCTTATGCGGCGCCTTTCCTTACTCTGCCACGGGACCACATTGCAAAATGTTGACAATAGCATAAAGTGTATATCGGTAGTTATACAAAATTAGTAATAAAATAAATTATTGTAAACAAAAATTAATAGGTTTAAATATGTATTTACATTGGTCATTGAGTATTTTTGGTCTGGTGCACGACATTTCTTTTAAAAGCTGACGCAAAAGATTTAAACTGTCATAAAACACTGTCAAACTATCAAGAAAATATTGGGTCTGCCTATACTTGGGTATTTGAAAATATAGATTTCTATTGGTCAATTTTTCAGCTTTATAATGAAAACCAGTGTTATAATGAGTATCATTATGAAACTGAAAATTGGCATTTAATTAACAACTTATAATACCTATATGAGTAGAAAAAAGTACTTTCCCATGTTTAGATAGTCCAATATCTCGAAAACTGTTTGAGGTAATGGGCTGTCAAAAAGTCGTGGACACAAAAATATATTATATATTATTATTATATTATTATTATTATATATATATTATATATTCTTGAAAATAAATAACCATAATGAAAGTAGTTTTAATTAGTTATTTTGTATAATGTATAAGATTTTATGGATGAGATTGTTTTTCTTAATATGTTTTTATGTACCCTTGTAACTTTTATTGCTTGCTAATAAAAAAAAAACATCTCAAAACCACAAATAATGTCCGAAAACTAAAGACAATGGATCAATTGTCCAGTAAGTCATAAGAGGTTGGAATATAAACGAACAAAAATATAAAACCATTTTAAAGCCTCCTAATATTGTAGGTATAATCAGAATTAATTTTTATGTTTCAACAATTTCAGCACTACAAAGGATTTAACCGCCTCACACTTCACAGGAATGCTCAGTATGGGACTTAGGATGGATGTTTTCAATTAGTTTGCAAATATCTTCTTAATATGGAATGAATCTAAACGAAGGAAAAATGCCATGTTCCTATCCAAAAAATGCGTGTTACGCCTCTGCTTAAAATATTGCTTATTCAAGTAAAATACAGCCACCGCCGCGCAGATATACACTGTTTAAATTTTTTTTCCTATCTCTCCTGAACACAAAATATAAGCCGGAAAAGTATTGTTTAGCTGATAAAGAGCGAAAAATTTTTGACTCGACGGTTTTTGAAGTTTTTCACTTGTAATCATGACGTTTCTTGTAAATTTTTTGATTAAACATCAGAGAATGTCAAAGTTTTTTTTTATACTTTCCTATTTTTTGTTTTTTTCGGTAAGCGAAAAACAGTTGGTTTGAAAATGAGAACGCTTTAGCAGTTTAGCTAAAGATCATTTTATGCCTTTGTGACACAATAAATAAATTGAATATGGCCAACGCCAGTTGGAACAAACCTATATAGTCGCGTCATTATACGCGAAAAAAGGCCTTAAAAAAATTTTTTTACGGGCAGCACCGATCGGAATGCGGTTTTCGGCATTCGCTTGCAAAAATTATTTGTAAAAAAGTTACCTAGTTTTCATTTGTCCAAAATCAGAAATTGCATTGTTGCAGCCAAAAATGCATTCGAAAAATGCATTTTTTGAGACGTTCTTCGGACAACTTAATAACTTTGTAAGAAAAAGTCAGAACTGGCCCAGAATGGGTACTCGAGGGTTTTCGAGGTCGCTGATCACGATTATGATGTTCAAATTGACACCCTGACTACCTGGGGCTCAGGAACGCCGACGAACGTCATCTCCGTGGAACACTCCCAGAATTCGTGCGGGGAAGGAAAAACACTTGGCGCCCGGGGGTTTTTTGGGTCGCTGAATTCAAATATGGCATCGGCGAATACCCCCCGCACACCTGGTGCGCCCCAACATGAACGTAGACGTCCTCTCCGAGAATTTTCCTGACAAGAGTGTCAAAAACAACCCAAAAATCATTGTGGGGGAGTTTTATGGGTCGCTAAAGCAGAATTTGACGTTGAAAACGATCCCCCGAGCACCTGGTGCACTGCAGCCTGGACCTGAACATCTTCTCCTAGGCTTTTCCAGACACATTTGAAAAAGACGAACCGAAAATCGTTAAGGGGGGTTTTTTGGGTCACTGAATGCAAATATGGCATCGGCAAACACCCCCCACACACCTGGTGCGCCCCAACCTGGACGTAGACGTCCTCTCCGAGAATTTTTCTGACACATTCGAAAAAGACGAACCGAAAATCGTTAAGGGGGGTTTTTTGGGTCGCTGAAGCAGAATTTGACATCCAAAACGATCCCCCGATCACCTAGTGCACCGTAACCTGGACCTGAATGTCTTCTCCGAGGTTTTTCCAGACACATTCGAAAAAGACGAACCGAAAATCGTTAAGGGGGGTTTTTTGGGTCGCTAAAGCAGAATTTGACATCGAAAACGATCCCCCGAGCACCTGGTGCACCGTAACCTCGACCTGAACGTCTTCTCCGAGGCTTTTCCAGATACATTCGAAAATGTACATAAACATCGACTTTCTATTCATTCTATTTCTTTCCAGGATACATAATTGAACTTGAATCAACAATTTCACCCACTTATTGCAGTATTGACGTCGAGGTGGTTGGCGTTCATAGGAATGGCATCGGTGTCGAAATAAAAGTTTAGGGGTACCAGGTGCTCGGGGGATCGTTTTTGACGTCAAATTCTGCTTTAGCGTCCCAAAAAACCCACCTTAAGGATTTTCGGTTCGTCGGGCGTCTCAAAAAATGCATTTTTCGAATGCATTTTTGGCTGCAACAATGCAATTTCTGATTTTGGACAAATGAAAACTAGGTAACTTTTTTACAAATAATTTTTGCAAGCGAATGCCGAAAACCGCATTCCGATCGGTGCTGCCCGAAAAATTTTTTTTTTCGCGTATAATGACGCGACTAATAATGAGATTTGTTTATCTTCACTTGTGTCATACATAATTCACAACTTTCCAATACCCCTTTATACATTTGTTGTTCCGTTTTAAGGATAATAAATGACGTGTCTTGTAGAAAATTAAATTATTGGTGTGAAGGACATAAATTAAATACCTATTTCAATATATTCCTCTACATGAACACCATTTTTTATTACTTAGTCTTGTTTTATCTTATCTGTGTCGTTTATCTGAACATCTTAGACTCGAACGTGTTTAAAAGAATTCCATCAGCATGTATGTAGAGTGAAAATATTTCAACATTTCAATCTTTCCATATCCCAAGAGGTCAAAAATTCTATGTGACACAAAGTAAGTTCTTACAACATAGCTGTGAATGCCAACAAGGTAGGCAGATAACGATATTGAAGGAGACTATGGAAATTTGTTTCATGGCAGGTTATCTGGCATTGCGGATTGCAGCGGTAAGTAGTACTGCGATGTGGCAAATGTCGCAAAACGCATAATAGTAGTTTGTACAACTAGTGCGCAAAACGTCACTTTTCCCACGAGTGCAGAAGTTTGTGGCGAGTGTCGCAAATCTAGCGAGTGGGAAAAGTGATTTGCGTACAAGTTGTAAACAATATTTTTTCTACAACCACTTTAATTAATGAAAGAAATACAGTAATTTATATAGTTATTTTATTTGAACAGAAAGAACAATATAAAAATAAA
>CAJUYG010003470.1:0-15508 GCA_910591675.1 Galerucella calmariensis
CCCCTGTGCACCCCTTGTAATTATAATGCCCGAGTAACGATTTCTGAGCGATTTTTCCAAGTTTCCAATCGTTCCCATAATGGTGAAAGTGATGATGCAATTGGAAAATGCATTTGCTGGCCCAGAAGGTGTTTTTCAAAAAAGTGATAACCCACATTTTTCCCAGTCTTTTCTGGGACCTTTCCGAACATAATGCAGAAAACCGCATCTCGATATCTGTTGTGCTCCAAAATTTCCTCTATTCGGGTGATTTTGTTGTAAATGCCCTGGACTACATTTTCTGCTTTGCACTGCACAAAATTTAAAAAGTATTTATTGAGGCTGGAGCAGAGACCAAACGAATTTAAAAAAAAATGTGCAAGCAAGAAATTAATGACCGTGTTGTAATATACTACTTTGTCAACAATCCAAATTATTAAGCACAACTTTACATTACTTCCAGAAGCTATAACTCCAAAACGGGTTAAGTTATCGATTTCGAATTTTTTCTGTGCAATATGTTTGATTCCTAGTCTTTGATTACCATGTTGCCATTTTTAAAATTTGTCTACATTCTACGTAAAAAATTAATTAAAATACCACTTTTTCCAAATTCATGTTGTAATAACTTTGTCGTTAATGAAAATTTTTCCATAAAATTTTGGAAGTTTACATTGGTGATGGCTCTGAATCCAGTGGTATAGTCATACTTCAGAAAAAAATGCCTAATGTACTTTCCTCTTTTTTGGCAAAGAAAAATTAACATAGAGGGCCTTGAGAATAGTAATTAAGCTATGAAAGTTTGTGCCATAATACTGTTTTTGATACTGAATCTAACAAAAAAAGTTGAATCAAAATCGGTTGAGAAATGCGGATTTTACAGGGGTGCTTCCAAACAAAATGGGTCACACTGTATGTATAGACCTTCGTAACTCTAGAACCTTCTTGAATTTACCACTTTCTACGTATACAAAGCTTCCAGAACCAGCTTCTGAATCACTGAGTTCGTAACATTGCTCCCTCATTAATAGTTAGTTCCTCCTGGACCACCTGTGTAGCCGGGACTGGATGTTTCAATCGGCAACTGGAATCATTCCTACACATTCCGGTCGTATGGAAATAACAGGGCACTGTCTTCATTGGATACTGATAACGTGGGGAATAGCTGCAGATTAAAATATGGACATCGGTATTTTCAAAGATCACTTCCACCATATTCCTAATGACTCGCCAATCCAACTGGTTCCTCTCTATCTTGCCATCTTGGGCATCGCTAGTTTCTTCACGTTGAATTCCAGCACGTGGTCTCGAAGACATCGTAGCGCTTCTCACACATTCCGGTAGGTGGATTGATCTTAAAATTCGCTTTGTTACCAGATAGAAGACGTATCGTGAATTGAGTTTGAGCCTCAGTGTCTTGCCAGGGGCTGGAATCTGTATTGAAAGTTTTTTTAATTGTCCAAACTTTTTTCGAAAGACGAATGCCAAACCTCGTGCATTTTTGGTATTGGCTGGGATGTTGTGTGCCAGTGAATAGTCTTCCGGGAGGCGTATTGGCATTGTTTTCTATGCTGTAACGCATACAGACATATCTTACCACGACTCAGCACAGGTAGGTGTTCAACGTAGTAACTATTGTATTATTGATATGCTGCCATTCTCGAGACATTGTTTACCGCGTTCCAACTCAACATAGGTGAAAAATGTTGAAAATATTAGTTTAAGTGGAAAATGTCATTTTTGATAAAGTTTTGCTTGTTCTGAAACCCCATAAGTTGAAATAAAATTCAAGATTTTCAAAACCAGTATTATTTTATGGCCAGTTTTATGAAAACTGTATGAATTTTTGCACCAATTTCGAAAATAATGTATTAATCTAGTGAGCGACGTTTACGATGTATCAAGTAACTGTCAACTATTTGTAATTCTTTCTCTTATTGTTTTTTAAAATTGATTTCGAACAAGAAATGTTGATCGAACAGCTTTAGTGATGAATGCATTGTAATGCACACTAGGTTAATCAAGAAGGGGAAGAGAATATAATCATTGGATTAGCCGTTCCCCTTCTTGAATCACTTGATATGCCTGTTACAAAGTATTGGATATTTCTCAAAAATGGGAGAGGTGAATGCATTCAATACTTTGTAACGCGCATATCAAGTTAATCAAGAAGGGGAAGGGTAATTCCAATGATTATATTCCCTTCCCCTTCTTGAATAACCTAGTGTACATTACAATGCATCCATCACTAAAGCAGTGCGATCAACATTTCTTGTGGATTTTGTATTTATTGTAGTTTTTTGTATTTCAGTGTGGTTTTGTAAACTATTTTTGGTGATGGTATATTACTGTTATTTTTATGATCGCGAATTGCAAAATTGCGAAACAAAGCAAATTTCAACGTGGTTGGGACTGCAACGCGGTAAACAATATCTCGATAATGGCAGCGTATCGATAATACAATAGTTACTACGTCTGAACACCTGCCTGTGCTGAATCGTGGTAAGATATGTCTGGGTAGAGAGAGCATTGGTTCAATCATTCTTTACCGCGTTGCAACAGCATGTATGCGTTACAGCATAGTAAACAATGCCAATACGCTTCCGGGAGCGTGAACAAATCTTGTTGTTGCTCTGTAGTGACTCCAAATCTAGCTTTACCGGTACCTCCATATGCGTCCATACATTTTTCGAAGGAAGGGTCAGGTTCTTCCCGGATGTGGTTCACTCCTTTTTTGTCATGGTCTCCTTCGAATAATGGCGCTAGTCAATTTTGGTGGACTACTTTCGGTTTTCCATTGGAGATCTTACTTATGCGATAGATGACGTCGTTGATCTTCTTCTTGATTAAGTATGGGCCCTCTCAAGATTTTTGTAGTTTTGGAGAAGAGCCTTTTCTCCTCGTCGGGTTGTGTGACCATAATTTGTCCCCTTCTTTGAAACTGCCTTCTGTAGCTTGCGTGTCGTACCGTTTTTTCATTCTGTCGCTGGCAACTTGGGGATTCGTTCGAAGCAATTCGTGTACATCGTCCATCCTTTTTCTCAACTGGATCACGTAGTCTTCTCCCGCTAGATCTTCTCCAGGTCGACAACCAAATTCCAGGTCACAAGGAAGCCTCATTTCGCGTCCGAATAGGATTTTCGCAGGTGTTTCACCTGTGGACTCATTCTTTCGACCATTCCATCTGACTATGGATGCAATGTCGTTGTCCTGGTCTTCTTCATCCCCAGCTTGTCACAAATTTCCTGGAATACATGGCTTTCGAAATTCCTTGCCTGATCGCTGTGAACTTCCAAGGTCACTCCATATCGGCTAATGAATTCTTTCACCAATACATCCGCGACAGTTGTGGCCTCTTGATTCGGAATCGCGTGAACTTCTACCCATTGGGTGAAAAAATCCATCACAACCAGAACGTAGATTTACCACCATTTTCTGTCGTCGGAAATGGTCCAGCGATATCTAATGCAATCCTTTCGAATGGGCTTCAAACGTTATACTGTTTCATGGGAGCCTTTCTCTTGAGCTGTGGTCCATTACTCGTACCACAATTCGTACACTTCTTACACAAGTCCTTCACATCTTCGGAGCTGTTCATCCAATAAAACCTTTCACGGACTGGCTGAAGGGTTTTCTTCACTCCCAGATGACCTCCCGATGGACTGTCGTGTAACTTCCTCAGTACCTCAGCTACTCTCGTTCTCGGGATAACTATTTGTGGTCTATTCTCGGAACCATCATCGTTTTCAAGGACTCGTTTCAATAGGCCTTCTTCAAGGACAAGGGAGTCCCACTGAGCCCAATATGCCTTCAGTTGGTGAAAATCTTGACACTTCTTGCCAGGTAGATCGCCGATTTTCTCGCTTACCTTGCCGGATCATCTCTGATCCTGGTGGGTAACTTTTCTTCATTTATTACTGTGGTTCATGAAACTGCAGCTTCTTTAGATTCCACCTTGTTGCAGCGGGAACAGTCTGGTGAGCACGGTCGTCTAGACAGGAAGTCGGCGTTTCGGTTACTCACACCAGCCTGATTTTCGATGTTGGGAGTCGTTCAATCCATCTAGCGATCTGGCCCTTGGGATTCTTGAACTGCATCAACCACTTGAGTGCTGCATGATCAGTCTGAATTACAAATTTCTTTCCATAGAGATACTGATAAAAGTGTTCCACAGACTTCACTACCGCCAAAAGTTCTCTTCTCGTGACGCAGTAGTTCCGTTCTGGATTGGAGAGGACTTTACTGAAAAATCCCAGCACTCTTTCTTGCCCTCCTTGGATCTGTGAGAGCACACCTCCAATTTCTATGTTGCTTGCATCAATGTCAAGAATGAAGTCTCCCTCTGGTAACGGATATCCTGGTATCGGTGCCGTGGTTAAATGTCTCTTGAGGGTTTTAAAAGCAGTTTGACAGTCTTCATCCCAATGAAAAGTTCTTCTTGCTTCGTTGAACTGCCATAATCCGTATCCGGTGATGAAAGCAGTTTTCTCTTTGTTTTTTGGGTCCATTTCTACTTGCCAATAGCCAGACTTCAGACCCAAGGTGGAAAACAGTTTACTGCCAGCGAAAGTGTCTAGCGTGTCGTCGATTCGAGGCAGAGGATAGCTGTCTTTTTCCGTCACGTTATTTAGCTGGCGATAGTCCACGGAGAATCTGGTAATTCCATCCTTTTTCTTAACGAGCACTACTGGAGACACACATGGACTAGTAGATCGTTCTATTACTTTTTCTTCCTCCATCTCTTGAATTATTCTTTCAGCTTCCTCTCTCTTCGCTTGTGGTAGCTTTCGAGTTGATTGTTGAATTGTCTTGGCATTACCAGTATCGATTTTGTGTTTGACGGCTGATGTTCTACCAGTCTTCCCTCCTTTTGGTACGAATAGGTCTCGATACTGTAGGAGGAATTCTCACTTCTTCTTCTTCTTCTTCTCTTGAGGGTAATTGGGTGATCATTCACGTTTATGGCACGTACTGGGATCTCCTTCGCTGACGTAACCAGTCCTTTTCCAATCAGCACTCCTTTACCAACCTCTTCGTCGTAGTTCCTAGGCTCCATCATAACCGGTGTACCTTCTTTCATTCTCTGTAGCCGCACTACTATCGTGGTTTCGCTTCGTGCAGGGAGAACAGTATCTTCCTGTACAGCTGCCAACTCCGTTCTGCATTCATATGGATGAAGGAATACCTCTTCGGAGCTCACGTTGATGGTTCTGTTTCTAAAATCTAGCTAGAAACCATGTAAATTCATTACGTACGTCCATTCCCAGAATCACGCCTTCTTCGATGCCAGCTACGATTACTGTATGCGTGAATTTTTCTGCACCAATTCCCAATTGGATTTGCGTCTCTCCATGAACATTTGCACTCTCCACTGTTGCGATCCGGAGTCGCAGCCTCGTTGGCAGAAGCTTCTTAGATTTTATTATCTCTGGCCGTATGATGGCTCTAGTTGCTCCAGTATCCACCAGCAGAGTATATTTCCTGCCATTAACTTCGCCATCCACATATACACTGTCATTACGGCATCTGGGATAAAATTATACGCTCACTATGGCTAATTACTATTGGTTTATTGAAAAACACTTCCACACTATGATAAATACAATTTATATAGGTACACACTACTTAATGTCTACTAATTTATCTACACTCGGTATAATAATTGTCCTTATTTATATTCAAAATTTAAATGTTGCACTATTTATATTCACTATTTCACTCACTGTATACTGAAACTGTTTACTGATTCACTGTATACTGAAAAACTGTCAGACTCACTCAAAACCCGCGTATGTATATAGTCCTTCGCCGCTCTAGAACCTTCTTGAAATTATCACTTTCTACGTATGCAAAGCTTCCAGAACAATCAGGAATAGAAGCCTCTAAAAAAGGTCTCATTCGCCAAAATGTATGGTTAACGACAGGACCAGCTTCTGAATCACTGAGTTCGTAACGCTATGTTTACATTAAAATCATTAAGATAACAGAACCATAAGCGAATTTCCAAGAAGCAATCACTTCAAGTGATCACTGAACATGTCAGTTGTTTTCTACACTTGACGACGACGGTTACCTATTTGAAAATAATATCACGCGTATTTGTGTGTGTCTTTGGTTTTCCATAGGAACAATGAAATATCTAGGTTATAATTGAGGCATGGTTACATACGAGAGCTTATTTACCCGACTCGGCACAACCCACCACGTCAAATTTAGTAGTTAAGCAGCCTTTAACCTTCTATTCGATGTGACTGAATGTGAGCAGATTAGCCCAGTTGGTAGGATACTGAGTTTACACCCCAGAGGTCCTAGGTTCGAAACCCGGTTTGGACCTGGTTTTTTTAGTTTTTTATTTTCTGATATTTTTATACCTAGTTCATCAACCGGGTTTGGGCCTGGGTTTTCTTGTATTTTTTTTAGTTTTCTATTTCTTATTTTCTGATATTTACATATTTACTTCAATATTGTTATGTTACTACTAAATTTGACAACGTTGGTGCCGAGTCGGGTAATTAAGCTCTCATTGGTTACATTGACAATGTGGATAGCTGCACACCAATGACAGTTTCTGGTTACCGACTTTTTTACGTCATACCTACTTTCGACACGTGCCACTAGATCGCACCACAATCGATCCACCGTAGTGTGGATGTATATGTAAAACCATCAATTGCATTGCCATTACAACAAGTAGATATCAGCCAAATTTGATGAATAATTTTTTTGTAAAACTTACCTATGTGAATAATAAAAGCCGACTTCTTCGGTTAAAATATGTACAGCCAGTTCGAATAAAACCCAATGAAAGGTGGGTAGTTCACGTAAAGGTGGGTATCCTCTCCAATTCATAGCCCAGTACATTAAAAATGATACGGGTATGCCCATTACGAATTGGTTAAATAGAACGCAATATATTACCTGAAATGATTTTAAGAATATAAAATACATATAATAATAATTAGACCAGGGTCGATAATTTTTAAAATGGTAAAAAGTGAAAAAAAATTATAGTAGGATGATACCCATTGGAAAAGGTAGAGAATATAACAAAAACGAAAGGAAAAATAAATTACGGGCGATCTGAGGTCGGGAAGGGGGAGGGGGTGAGTTTTTAAGGGTAAAAACAGGTTAATCTCGATTTCCGGTAAAACTGCAAGTCTTATGAAAAAAAGTTGAATGGCAAAGTTGTAGGTAATAAAAAGAACTACAACTTTTGTATCGACACTTTTTTCACATAACCTCAAAATTTATGTGAAAAATTCGAATAACCGAGTTTTTGGTTTTTTATTTTTATCTTTCGCAAAAAAATTTATTTTTTCACGAAATTTGGTGAAAACTTACCTTCGTATGTCCCAAACATACAGTAATTTTTTTGATTTAAAATATTCATTTTTTCACCTTATTTTGACTTAATATCGAAAAAGCACCCTAATTTTCAATCGAAAATTCTCACGTCAAAATATCTGCTTTTTTAAAAAAGTTGGTGTGTTTTTTGTTCCTTCTACTACGTCTACTTTCTGATGGTATAAAAAAATATATACATTACTATGGTAAATGTTCTCAGAAAATGCAAATAATGAAAAAAACTCGAATCCGAAAAATTTTTTTTGTATCATTATGTATAATTTTGATCTATTTATTAAAATTTACACTTTAATTACTTATACTTGAATACCTGAGTGACCTTCGGAAAATGTTAGCCCGTCAAAAGTTATTTCATAGAGAAGAGGGGAAGGGGCTAGGAAGGTACGGAGTATAGAGACTATACACATACTAAATACAGTGTACAGTCTCCATAGTATGTGGCTTACTACCTTTTTCTTCGTAGCAGCTGTAAAAAACTGTTAGCCAGTATTCGAGATACAGAGCAGTGAATAACATCGTTCGTAAAAAAAGCACGTGCTGGCTAAATTACTTGAAGAGAATTATGACAAATTAACTTTAAAATAAACTTGGGGAATCTTCATAGTAAGGTAAATACTACCTATATTTTAATCTGTACCAATCAGCTCTAATATAAAAATAGTAATATTTTCTTTCATAAATAGTATGTTTAACCTAAAATAACCTAAAAAATTAAAATCGAATGATGTTTTAGTAGAAGATTTCAGTAGAAGATTACAGTCACAAGGATTTTCCTGTAAACAAGCAGAAGAAGATGCTGATGCTGACATTATTAAGACCTCGATAGAAACTGCTAGAGATACTAATAAAACTATCATTGTTGTGAATCAAGATATTGATCTGTTGGTCCTTTTAAATCAATTAAATTCTAATATCGTTGCATTTCTCCATTGTTTTTCTGGTTGCGATACAACATCTGGATTTGCCGGAAAAGGAAAGGAAAGTATCGTCAACTCTTTATTAGCCGATAAAAATGTGTCAACTTTGGCCAATATTTTTTATAAAAAAGATGCGAACAAAGAAGATATAAAAAAAATGGATTACAATTAATCTAATGTATTTTTAAATGTAAAAATGATATAACACTGAACCAATTAAGATTTCAAAAATATCAATTGGCAAGAATTAAATATTCTTTCATATTGGCCAATCTCCCACCTACAACAACATTGTTACAGGGCATATTATCAGCTTCAGACTTGGCTGGGTAACGAACTGACAGCAACAGGTTGGGGCTGAAAGCAACATCAACGCGGCATTATGCCTAAATGCTCAAATTGTCATGGTTCTGAAACATGCTTCAATGTAGAAGAAAAAACCTACGAGGAAGTTGATGATTCGGATGAAATTGTGGATGAAGAACGAATGCAGATCGGAAATAATCTTGGAGACGAAGACGGTGATGGTCTCGAAGATTTCGAAGATCCGCTAGAATCGGGACGGTTTGTCGAATATAACGATGAAGAAATGCCATCAAAGAGACAAAAAATAATGGAGAAGTAATTAGAATGCGAGATAAAGTATTGATAAATAAGAAGATTATTGTATTTGAAAATATTATATTAAATAACGTCATCAATAAAAAGTAATTAAATTCAATAGTATGATTTGCATGTATATTTATCTATTATGAGATTTTCTATAACATAAATGTAATGAGAATTTAATACTTTATTACTGAAAAAAAATTGCAGCAGTCACATTTTTTAGATGAAATCCTTTTTAAATCCTATTTTCGCATGTTTTTTGCAATTTTAATGTTTTATCGATTAGCAATTTTTTTGTTTATCAATATAACATGAAATCTTACGTTTTTCTAGTAATTAAAGTGTAAATTTTAATAAATAGCTCAAAATTATACATATTGATTCAAAAGAAAAATTTTAGATTCGAGTTTTTTTCATTATTTGCATTTTCCGAGAAGATTTACCATAGTAATGTATATATTTTTTTATACCATCAGAAAGTAGAGATTTCAACGAACAAAAAACACACCAACTTTTAAAAAAAAGCAGATATTTTGACGTGAGAATTTTCGATTGAAAATTAGGGTGCTTTTTCGATATTAAGTCAAAATAAGGTGAAAAAATGAATATTTTAAATCAAAAAAATTACCGTATGTCTGGGACATACAAAGGTAAATTTTAACCAAATTTCGTAAAAAAATAAATTTTTTTGCGAAAGATAATATATGAAAAACCAAAAACTCGGTTATTCGAATTTTTCACATAAATTTTGAGGTTATGTGAAAAAAGTGTCGATACAAAAGTTGTAGTTCTTTTTATTACCTACAACTTTGCCATTTAACTTTTTTTCATAAGACTTGCAGTTTTGCCTGAAATCGAGATTAACCTGCTTTTACCCTTAAAAACTCACCCCCTCCCCCTTCCCGACCTCAGATCGCCCGTAATTTATTTTTCCTTCCGTTTTTGTTATATTCTCTACCTCTTCCAATAGGTTTTATCCTACTATAATTTTTTTTGGTCTCAAAAATTATCGACCCTGGTCTAAATAAAAAAATTACAATTTTACAATTAACCAATTACCAATGGGGTAAACACAAATATTAAGATACTAATATAAAATTTATAAAATATGATGTGATTTCCCGTGTGATATCTGTTAGATTATTTTTTGACGTAATCTGAGATGCACGAACTGGAAGAAATTCAGGAATGAACTTAAACACCTACTGGAGAATTTCGAAAATAAAATAACAAACAATGATGATATAGAGCTTGCCTCCGAAAAACTACGCGATGCCATCGAGCTCTCTTAACACAAAACTGCTCTGAGGAATAAATTAACCTGGTGGAACAAGGAGCTCAATAAACTAAAATCAAGAACTCGCAAACTGTTTGACAGAAGAGTGGGAAGCATATTACTCCACTCTGACAAGAAATAGAAAGGCAAAAGGGGAGTTTTGGAGGAAATTCTGTGGTGAAGTGGAAACAACCTCAGAAACAGCTCGACGAAGAAAATTCTTGTCAAAAATCCTATCAATCCCATAGGCAATATTTTAAAACCCAATGGGAACTACACGGAAGCTGGTATCCCTGTAGATTCTCCTGCAGGTACATCTACCAGATTCCGTCAGACGTCCCTAGTTCATGCGAGGAAAGAGAATTGGAGTAGGTACTGCCAATGAAGTAAAAGACCAGTGCAAATTGAACCTCTGGTCTAGTGGTCTACCCCCAGTACCCAGTTGGTAAACTTTTCAACGCATCACTGGTAACTATAACTATGCCCGAATCGTTTTGTAAGGATTATTCTCAGGCCAATAACGCCATCTTCTTTCATGTAAAGATAATTGAGAAACTTATTGATATGCATGTTAGGGAAAACTGTCTGGGTGACTAAGGAGGGGAGTGGAATGGAGAAGGGGATACAGAAGATGTTTAGGGATAGGTTCGCACCACGGAAAGAAAAGGGACCAGGGTCAACGTGGAGGTGTTGATCTGTCGGATGGAGGAGGATTGTAGGGATGAGAGGAAGGTGTTTAATATGATAAGTCTACTGGGGAAGTGGGGAGCGGGGTCAGAGTTGGGCTACACAGGCTTGAGCATGTGGAGGTGGAGGTGCTGAAGAAGATGGTCGCGTGGGTTAGAGCTGATGGGACTGAGGTGACTATTTATATAGATAGGGAAAAGGAGGTCAGGAGGCGGTAATCCTGAAGGATCTTGGAGAAGTCAACCAGGAGAGGATAGATAAGATTAAGAAGGGTCTGACGGAGATGGAAGGAAAGTGGGTGGATACGCTCAGAGTCTCAAGGAAAAGGGAGGTGGTTATAGAGGCGAAGAAGGGGGTTGAGGTGAGGGGAATTCTGAAGGAGGTGGAAAAGGTGACAGGAGCTAGGGCAGTGGAGGCGGGGAGGAAAACAAAAACCATTAAGATGGTAGGGATAGACCCATGGATGGAGGATGGAGTGGTGGGTAAGAAAATAGAGGAATTGATTGGGGAAGGGACAAGGGTGTTGAAAGAGGTGAGGGAGAGGAACGGCATGAAAATGGCGGTGGTGAGGGTGGAATGTGAGAAGGCGGTAGCCTTACTAGGAAAACGGGAAATTAAGCTGGACTTGAATAGGGTGAATATAATAGAGGGGAGAAAGGAAGGCAGATGTTTTGGTTATGGAATGAAGGGCCATCAGGTAGCGGGATGTAAGGAAAGGAGAGTAGAGAAGATAAGGGAATGCTGGCTATGTAAGAGCACGGGGAACATTGCCAGAGTCTGTCGACCTTTGTAGGGTATGTGGGGAAAGGGAACACAAGCCAGGGGAGACAGAGTGTAGTAGGGGGAGGAAGGTAGTTGATGTAGTTAATGGAGACGAAGATGGAAAAAATGGGAGGGACCCTATGGACCCCTTAGAGGGGATGAGTCCGGTCAAATAGGAGGAAGGGGAGAACAGACCTCGGGAAGAAAAAATGTGGAGGAGGGATGGAGAGTGTTACAAATAAATTTAGAGAAATGCAGAGTAGCACATGATGTTCTAGATGAGGTAATTGGTAGGAGGGAAGTGGTGTGTGGATCTGAGGTGAATGCTAGATATGTGGGAAAGCAAGGTTGGATAATGGATGATACAGGAAAGGCAGGAATAAGAGTGGTGGGAGATGGAATTAGGGCGGATGAAATGGGGAAGGGTAACGGTTAGGTGGTAGTGCGAATTGGAGACATGGTGGTGTAAAGTGTGTATATGCGACTTCAATGCCAAGAATACTGCCTGGGAAGAGAGAAAAACGGATAGGAGAGGAAAGATCCTGGAGGGAGTATTGACATCCAACGGATTGGTGGTGCTGAATGATGGACAGTTGCCCACATTCGTGAGGGGTGACGGGGGTTCATCATTTATTGACATAACAGCGTGTGATGAATGGCTGGGGGAAAAAGTGAGTAGTTGGAGGGTACTGGAGGATGAGGAATTGGTGGAAGAGTGGGGATGGAAGTGGACGAAGACCGAGGCAGAAAGAATGAGAAAGAAAGTAAGAGAAGAGATAGGAAGGGGACTTGGGCATGATGTAGAGAAACTGTATGATGTGATACAGGGCTGCAGGAGAGAAGGAAAAAGGGGTAATAGGCGCAAGTGGAGGGCTAATTACTGGTGGAATGAGGAAATAGAGAGTCTGTGGAGGGAGTGTAAGAAGGAACGAAGACGAATGTTGAGGGGAAAAGTAGGGATGGAGGGAAAAGGTGGATATAAGCAGAAGAAGAAGGAAGTGGAGCGCAGGGTGGAGAGGGAAAAAAGAAGAAAGTGGGGAGAGTTACAGGGAGAGTTAGAAAACAACCCATGGGGGAAGACGTATGAGATAGCGGTGAAAAGAATGGGTGGAAATAGGAACGTGGTGCTAGAGGAAGATTGGGAGAAAGAGATTATAAAGAAATTGTTTACATGGTTAGAAGGAGGTGAGTAGGGCGGAATTCGGGAAGCCCAGAATACTAGGGAAAATGAGAGGGATAAGGTCGGTAGAGAAGTGGGAAGCAGAGGAGGGGGGAGAAATGTTAAGGTAGGGAAAGCCCCAGGGATAGATGGCATGAGAGGTGATATGGTGAAGAGGCTGTTGGATGACAATAGGAAATACTTTTTGGAACTGTTTAACAGGATACTGAGGGAGGAAGAGTTCCCGGAAAAGTGGAAGGTGGCCAGGGTGATCTTTGTGAAGAAGACGGGTAGGGATGGGAAGCGGGCGGGGGACTACAGGCTCATCAGCCTGCTGTGTGGATTGGGTAAATTGATGGAGGGGATAATAAAGGTTAGGATTGAGGAGAAAG
The DNA here is from genome assembly GCA_910591675.1 of Galerucella calmariensis. Lineage (NCBI taxonomy): Eukaryota > Metazoa > Arthropoda > Insecta > Coleoptera > Chrysomelidae > Galerucella > Galerucella calmariensis. Next base: position 13,147 of record CAJUYG010003470.1, read on the forward strand.
TTGATAGGAATGGAGGTTTTAGGGAAAACCAACATGGGTTTGTAGAAGGGAAGTCATGCATCACAGCGCTGGGTAGGGTGGTGGACTTGGTGCAAAGGGCTAGGCAGGGTGACGGTAGGAATAAGAAATTAGCCCTGCTTGTGTTCTTCGACGTGGGGAACGCGTTCAACAGTGCCAGTAAACGGGCGGTGTTGAGCGCGTTGACGAAGTTCGGAGTAGGGGAGGGGCTAGTTAATCTAGTAGAGGACTACCTGACGGGGCGTGCGATAGTGGACACTAGGGGGAGAAAGTATGGGACGGAGCTTGGAGTGCCCCAGGGCTCGGTTCTGGGACCGACGCTTTGGAAGTGTGTGTTTGATGAAGTTTGTGGGATAGCATGTGAAGAGAGATGTGAGATTACGGTGTATGCGGACGATGTATGTCTGGTATGTACGGCAAAGGGAGAGGTGGAGATAGAAAGAAAGAGGAGAGGATATGTAGGAAGATTGTGGAGAAGCTAGAGCGGTGTGGACTGGAAGTGGCTGAGGATAAGACGGTTGGGCTACTGGTGAAGGGGCGGAGCAAGGCAATGGAGGTGGGGGTGATGGTGAAGGAAAAGAAAATTCGGATGGAGGAAGCGGTGAAGTATCTGGGGGTGTGGTTGGATAGCCAATTATCCTTCAAAACCCATATGTTGAAGGCTGCACAGAAGGCAAAAGTAAGGGCAGCGTGGCTGGAAAGATTTATGGGTAATGTGAAAGGACCGGGAGAATTGAAGAAGAGGATAATTGGTAGGACGGTAGAGCAGAGTATGCTGTATGGTGCGAAAGTGTGGGGTGAGAAAGCAGGGGTGAATGCGAGGGTTGGACCACTCCTGCGGGTGCAGAGAGGAATACTTCTGAGGGTGGTGCAGGCGTACAGGACAGTGGGTGGACTGGCAGCAGCAGTGCTGTCACGGTCCTATCCATTGAACTTGATGGCTAGAGCCAGAGGGGTGCGAGCAGAGAAGAAGTACAGGAATGGATGGATGAGGAGATGGAGAAAAGGTGGAATGAGTATATGGGCGCGCTAAAAGGAGCGATTGGGAGCAGGAGAAATTGGGTGGACCGGAAATTTGGGGAGGTGAACTACTTCTTGACGCAGGTGCTCACAGGGCATGGCTCGAGAGTGGGTTACCTCCACAAGATTGGGAAAAGAGAAACTTGAGTGTGCGAGAGATGTGAAGTGGGACATGTGTTTAGAAGTTGGAAGAATGAGGAAGTTTTGAAGAAGAAAAGAAAATAAACTGGGATAGGCGGTGTATTGGGAAAATATGGTGGAGATTATGTTGAGGGGCGAGGAGAAATGGATGGAGATAAGTGGCGTAGTAGAGAGCATGATTAGGGAAAGAGACGGACTCGCTATGGCATGAGAGAGGTAGGAGTGATAGAAGGAAGAAGATGATGGAGAGTGTGTGAGGGACCGCCGCCCGTCCTGACGTATGCTAGGGTAGTGATTCCAAGACGGGAGTAACTGCGAGTTTGAGGTGGGTTTGGTTGGTAGGCATCTCCGTGGGGATGAGTCCAACACTGTCTGGTTACTGGTTGAGGACCCAGTCGAACATGAGTTTCCCATCTCGGCCCGAAAAAAAAAGGGAAAACTGTCTCAATGTAAAGCCAGTAAACTATCAACACCAAAACGCCTATCAATCAGGTAAATCCTGTGAAACAGCCTTAACTGGTGTTGAAAATTGAGGCTGCCCAGGGAAATCAAGAAATAGCTCTCCTGATATAGAAGCTACACCTCCTTTGATTCCATGATAGTTGCTGTTGTAAGGCGTGGAGCAGACAAAACCACATGTTGGTGGATAATTGTAATTCCGAGACTAAAGCTTAGTTTCTACCAGAAATTTTTCAACCTCTTCTCCGGTGAGCAGTTTTGACTTTTTGGGTTTATGGTCGTCATTTTTTCGCTTAAAAAAAGCCAGTAATTTTGGAAATTTCCTGATGTCTATGTTATGCTGGATATTAATTGTTGCTTTTAACATGGAGTAATTTGACAATAACGTAAAAAAACAAAATTTCTCGTTGAAATACACCAACAACGTGTTTTCATTGTACTTCGTCACGTGTTTCTCATTACAAATGATTCGTACTGTTGTTCATATAGTTTTCTCGATTTTTGTGGTAAGTAAGTTCTTGAGTAATTGCTTTAGCAGCCCGATCTTCACTTTTATTCATTTTCACTGATTTTCTCTACGTTTACAATGGCGCCGTTTTGACAGGACTTTGTTTATCATTGCCACAGAAACAAACTATACAACAATGTAAGCAAACAACATACTATGTTTATTGTGTTAGGGCTTCAAATGTAAGTAGAGTTTGTTCAACCATCCTTTGCCGTT
>CAJUYG010003470.1:15608-36936 GCA_910591675.1 Galerucella calmariensis
TAGGGATAAAAATTAATTTCTACTTATTTTTTCTTGACAACGGTAGCTGGAACGCTACCGAAACGTTGAAATAAAGAATTTAAAAATATTGTGGTTTAATTTCCCAAGAAATTAAAAAAAGAATGAATAATATACCACAAGGAACATACAGAAGATATCTCCAATAATATTCCATCATTTTAAAACAACAAATTAAATATTCATAGTAAATCATTTGAAAGTTTTGACAGAAATTTAAATTTTTTTAATAAGCCTATAGATTATTAGCCTCAAATAAGATCTACTTTATATCGAAAAAATAAGTATTTCAGTATAATTGTACATTTAATGTTAGGAGAAAAAAAACTTATTTGCTACAAATCACATATTTATTCACCCGTAAGAAATCACATTAGCCTACAAATTATTTGGCAATTGAAACAAAGAATTTTCGATAAATAACTCATTTTATTGATAACAATTTTATTCATCAACAATATTACTTTCCGAACTTGAAACAAATCCTTTCTTAACGACAAATTAAATATTAGTTAGGCCATATGGAAAATCATAACATAATAGGATTTTGATTGTCACAAATAAATATTTTCCTCGGTGCACGTATCGTTGGAGAAGTTTTTATTCCAGACGGAAATCTACGCTATCGACACGTGTTTGCAAATGAATATCGAAAGGAGGTATAGATGCCAGAAGATTCTTATACTCTGAGATAGTCTGACAGCACTGAAATCTTTAGCATGTCCCCAAATTAGATCCGTACTGATCTGGGACTGTCTACAAAAACTCTCAACCGTTGCAAACTATAATAGAGTGGGTCCCGGGGCACAATTAAACAGCAGACATCCTAGATGTTTTGATACTGGATTCACTGGTCCTGAACCAGTATTTGGAATATCCCAAACTGCTGTACATCTCGGTGGATTAAAACTAAACATCAGACGTATAGGAGACATGTACCAAAATATGAACACAGTAAACTCCTTATCAAACTACCTCAGCAGTGGTCAGATAAGGAAAGTGACGGAAATGCCAGTCGATTTTGGTGCCATCAAAAATCAACTCAGTATAATAATGTGTTGATAACATAAATTAAATGCACATTATTGAAATTATGAGCATCTATATTGACTCAAGAAATGTTCAAAAATAATCTTCAGTAATATCACAAGAGAGTGGAATAAATTGAAAATAATTTGACAGGTTATAGAAAACTTGTTGGCAAGCAATAGATACGTGAGCACGGAGGACTCGAGAGGCTGTTGCCAAATGGCAACAAGTTTGAGAAAAAGTCTGGAGAATTATTATTTAATTTATCGAACCCTTGTGTGGTATTCGATTAAAATTGAAATGCAATCTGGAAAACTGGTGAAAAAAAACTATAGCAAGCTTGAAAAATAATCGTATATATACGAGGAGAGCTAGAAAATTGAAAAAAAAATCAGCTTTTGGCACATTAGTTATTACATGGAGTTGCGTACATTATATTTCCCCCAACAAAAAAAAATACAATTATAAAACGAAATACGAGGAACGATCGAAACATATGTACCTAGATACTTGCAAAAAAATGTTGACTACATGTATTAAAAATTGGGATAAATATACTTACGTGCATTAGTTTTTTATTATCTACAGGTTCGTTAGTGCCAGGTTGAATTTTGTATCTTCTGATAGCCGACGGCATATTGGTGACGTCCATAAAAGTATAAATTCCACCGAATAACCAATAAACACCGAAAGTCATTACCAAAGATCCGTAAACCCAAAGGTTGAATGGATCTTCGCCTGCGATATCCAAAAATTTGTTCCATTGGGCTTGCCAAAAATCACCGGATGCTCCCCAAAATCTTTGACAATGCCTTTAGAACAATGAGAATTCAAATATATAGAAAAACGCAATATGGAGAATGTGCCTCCCAATTTATCAAAAACCAATCAAAAAATGTATATCATTGTTGAAACCATACGTTCAACAATATTTATATTATTTATTATATATAATAATCAAATGTATGCAACAATCAAAATTTTAATAATCTATTTAGGTTGTGATCATACGCACTGCAGTTGGCATTTTTTCCGGTGCTTACAGTTTACTCTTCTAAATATAAATATGGATATTAAATTTTGTCCCAACCTTACCGGAAACCAATCATATGAACATATGTAAAGTATTTTTTCTAGGAGCGGGCGGAAATAATAATAATAATTTTCCGCACAGTGTGGAAACAAAGAGCAACATATCCAAAATTACAGCCATTCATCAAGCAACTAGCATCTGATATAAATTTAAGTAATGCAAATAATTGTATTTTTACAATAAATTATAATATGAATAGTTAGATTTTGACATGTTACTATTATTGTTAATAATATTTTACTTAATGTTTACTTTATCAATAATCTAATAAAATATGTTTCTAAATAAACTATAAGCACTTATAATCAGATAAAAATATCTCAACTTTTGATTAGTTCTGTTAACTTTCCTCATGCTCGTAGAAAAACTATTGTACCTAACACTTGCGAAAAATGTTTTTCCGCACTCGCCTGCTTCACTGAACTCCGCTAAGCGTCGTTCGGTGAACGGCAGACTCGTGCGGAAAAATTCATGTTCCGCACTTGTTAGGTAAATAGCTAGTTAAGCAGCCCAATTGCGGAAAATTCATAACGCTATGATTTTTTAAGATTTTCACAATCTGTCACTTGATGACTTTGACGTTTCATATGAATTTTTTTATTAAACGTTAATGTATGTCAAAGTTTTTGTACTTTCCAATTTTTAGGTTTATTCAGTAGGCGAATGTCACACATGCAGGAAACGCTTAGGGGCCCTTACATATCAGTTGCCTTCGCCATAGATAACATGAGCCTTCGCTTCGCTATGCTCGCTTGTGCAGCTCATTTTCTGCCCTTGTGACACAATATACTATTTAAATGTTATATATCTTGTAGATATACCAACCCCGTTTGACTTTGAAGTGTAATTCAATATCCGTCGGGGCCTATAGCCAGTGAAGGAGTTGTTGTTTTTTAGTTAAACGGTCATTGTCTGTGAAACATATTTTTCAAAATATATAAAGCGTCATAATAATCATTATTCATTGATATCGATTAAACTCCTGGTCAAAATTAACGCACCACTCATATTTTTCTCAATAATCTTTATTTAATGTTAACTTAGTGTACGACAAGGTTACTATGGACCGTGTTTGATACTGACAGATGTTATTTAAACTAGCTAGTGTCACATAATACCTTGTTTTGACAGTAATTCATATTAAACTTCGTTTTAGAGTAAATCTGTGTTAATTTTTTTTTTTAAAGTGTTGATTAAAACAAAATTTCTGTAAGAAGCAAGCGTTTGTTTGTAATTGGTTTTATCATATGCATGTTTGGAAGTTCATTTGCGAGTAAAACAAGTAAGAAAAATGAACCGCCTAAGAAATTTGTCAATAGAGGAGGCAGAGCGAGCATCGACTCTTCTGGATGAAGGATATTCAATGCGACATGTTGCTGGTTTATTAGGAAGACATCATTCCAGTATCAGTCGCGTAGTGAGACGTCATAATGAAACAGGCTCGAAGAACAGGACATGGGCGAAAACGTTGCACTAATCAAATTGATGATCGTTTTTTGAGACAACGTGCTCTCAGAGACAGGAGAGTTACCAGCAATCTGTTAAAAAATGAATTAGCGGATGTTCGCAACGTCGCTATATCATCTCGAACGGTTAGAAGACGTTTACATGAAGCAGAATTGAGCAATAGAAGACCAGCCAAAAAGCCCTTGCTTACCAGAGAACACAAAGTTCAGAGATTGAATTTTGCAAGACTACATCAGAATTGGACCATCAATGATTGGAAACGGGTTATGTTCTCCGATGAAACCAGAGTTAGCCTTAAAGCTCCAGATGGACGTGAGCGTGTCTGGCGAAGACGAGGAGAAAGGTTTGCTATCCGTATCTGTAGAGTAGGGAGGGTGAGTGTGTAGGCTCACAGCACTTAGGCCACATATGACCCAAAGGTTTGCTAGCTGTAATATCTCTCCTAAAGTACCTTTTGGTGGTGGCTCTAAAATGTTTTGGGAAGGAATTTGCTTCGATGCTCGTACGGAATTAGTCTCTATACGTACGAGGTCTATGAATGCCCAATATTACTTAGATAACATGTCGAACATGTAATGTCTTTTGCTCCATTTGTTGGGCCTAATTTTTTATTCATGCAGGACAACGCTCGTCCCCACGTGGCAAGACAGGTTATTGGTTACCTAAATGATGTTAATATCCCTTTATTAGAGTGGCCACCTAACAGTCCGGACATGAATCCTATGGGGACTCAAAAAGAAGATTCGAAGTCTTAGACCTCCTGTTGTTAATCACAACCAACTTAAAGAGGCCGTTATTGAAGAATGGGAGATTATTCCGCAAGCGTTTGTTGAACATTTAATATCAAGCATGCCTCGACGCATGAATGCAGTAATAAGAAGTAGAGGAGGCCCTACACGGTATTAGGGTTCACCAAAATTCAATTCTGTGTTTCACATATTCTTTTTTCTTTTTTCAATTTGAAAGCATGATAGCTTAATTATGCATTTTCAGCAAAAACAAATTTTTAAAGAAAAAATAAGGCAAATTAAGGTCATGTTAAGGTCATATTCGACTAATTTTTAGGTATTCATTATTGTTTCAATTTAACTAAGTTTTATTTTGTGTTTATATTGTAAATATTTAGAATAATTAAAGTGGTGCGCTAATTTTGTCCAGGAGCTTACTATTTTATTAATAACAGCAGCAGCATGAGTGTTGCAATGAAGAGAAAATCTACAAACAAAGAGTAATACGGAAACCATGGTTAAAACCATTGTCTCTAAAAAGATAGACAATGTTAAAACGAAGGAGCGAAAATGAGCTTTAACAGCCCGATATTATTAGATGCACAAGAGAGCCTAGCGAAGCGAGGCTGATAAAGAGATTCCTGCAAGTGCCTGTTCACCTACGGAATAAACAAAAAAATAGGAAAATATAATATAATACTTTGACATTCACTAACGTTCAATAAAAAATGTATGTGAATTGTCAAAATTACAAGTGACATATGACAGATGACATGCTTCAAAAACCATGACGCTAAAAATTTTCCGCCCTTGGGCAGATAAACAATACTTTCCGCCTCTTTTTTGGTATTCATATAATTGGTTTTCCGATAAGGTAGGCGAAAAAACGCTTAGGAACAATTAAAAATGCTGAATGAGGAACGGGCAGTGGAAAATGCAGATTCTTGCGAAAAAAATTTAAGTGTATGTATGTTTCAGCAGTTTCTTAAAATTAAATGAATATGTCCCTAATTAATTTTTTTATTGGGTTTAGTATAGCTTCAAGATCTTCTACCACTCACTTTGCAAACAATGAAAAATCGAGCGGACAGTGCAGGCGTTGTTTTTCTGGGTAGTTAATGTCATTAGAATAGCGAATACTAAGATAATTCACCTCTCATCGCCAAATCACGACAAACCAGCGCATGTGTCGGCTCGCGGGATGAGTAACGGCCCATGGACAATGGGAAAAATGTTTAAAATATGTAAACCACCCATGATCCCACAAACCATCAGGGTCGTATTAAGGTCTTTTTGGCGCCATGTGCCAACCAAATATTGTGGTTTATTATTTTTTTTGCAACCTATGTTACACATGAAAAAATAGGTGTTTAGTCAATATTACCCCTAAATACGGGAGTTGGTTTTCAGAAATGACTACACAACGAAATCACGGATATCTTCTAATTAAAATTAGGCATAGTGATGAGCAAAATTGGTCTTGGTCTTAGTCTTGCTTTTTCGGTCGAAGACCGAGACCAAAACCATTCTTCGACTCGCAAGACCAAGACCAAGACAGAATGAACAAGAACAAGACTAATACCAAGACCAACTATGCAAGACCAAGACTAAATACGCAAGACTCAACCAAAAATTCTTTTTCACAGTAACTATATGAGATAAAATATTTGTAACAGCGTCAACATATGCTTTTCTTTGAACAATATAAGTTGGCATGTCGAATTGTCAGTTTTCTTTACTATATTTTAACGATATACATAAAAGGCAAATAAATCACTGTTTAAAAAAAAGGATCTACAAAAATATTCGAAGAATACATAGTCTTTGTCCCAATGTCTGGTTAGCACATGGCTAAAATCCAAAGTAAAATTACTTATTTTTCAATATTTTCGTTTCATTCAATCTTTTCTTGGATAGAATAGAAACAATGACGGCACAGCTTGAATTGAAAACTTCCCGCTCTGAAGTTGATGATCAACTTATTTTGGGATTCCTAGTGTCTAGAGATAAAATGTTGAAGCATTATATAAAAACCAATTGGATATACTGCACAACATTAATTTTGTATCCAAAACATAAAGCTGAGACATTCGATTTGACGTCTTGGGGAAGGGAAATGAAGGATGAAAGCTTAAAAAAATTTGAAGAGTATCGCCTACGAGAACCTGTAGAAGAACCAATGGATACAAGAGAAGAGGATCATGATGATGAAGATGCCAACAAATTGTATTCACCTCCATCCTCTTCGACGGGTTCTCAATCATCGAAGAAAGAACTTGAGCAGTACTTGAAAGAACCTAGAGCTGCGAGTAATGAAGAACCACTGCACTGGTGGAAACGTCACGAGCTGCAATTTCCAATTTTGTCGATTTCAGCTACATCGGTCCCAACCGAAAGGCTATTCTCCAAAGCATCACTTGTGATTAGGAAACAATCGGTTAAACAACGAGTCAGCTCGATGGTTGCTATGTATTAATTCATGGGCACTAAAACCAAGACCAAACAAAATACAGCAAGACCAAGACCGAGACCAGACAGATTTGAGCAAGACCAAGACTGAATAAGCAAGACCAAGACCAAGACCGAGACTGTTCGAGTCTTGGTCCTGGTCTTGCTTTGCTCATCACTAATTAGGCATGAAAAAACCGGCCTAGTGCAAGTCGGGCTCGGGTAGGAAGTGTTCGGTACCATTATTTATAAAGACATACGCACAAGCGAAGCTAATATATTTTATTTAGCTGTTAATGTACGTTTTCCTCCACATTCGCCAGTCGCTAGTAGCCGCAAAAAAGTAGCGACGACTTATTCGCCAAGACACCTATTCATGTACTTAAACGCGAGTACTCGCTACTGAGTAGCTGCTATCCAAATTAAGTCGCTATGCGCTGAGTCGCCGGTCGCCAGACCTTTCTGGGAACAGACATGCGACTGATTCGTGACGATTTTTCAGGTAGGATAGAGTATTAAAGGTTATGTTGTATTCGGAAAAAATCTTTAAATTTTGATTAATTATTATCAACCAAATGTTTATTAATCAAAATAGAGTAAAATCTTCCATATTGTCTATTTTTAAACATTGGCAATACCTTTTTCCGCCTTCTTTCAGAGTCTAGTGCTAATTGTAGAAGCAAATTTTCATTTTGAGCCTGATAATGTAGAAGCATTAAAATCACTCTTGGTTTAGAAATATTCATTTTATTATTATAGGTGTAACAGAAAAATATAATAATACAATAGTTATTAATATAAAAGCGAGTGCTATGAAATGGAATTTGTTGACGAATATTTAACAAGATCCGATCGGAGGAAAAAATCTCTTTGCAAAGTTCGTCGACGAATATTATCGTTGCTACTTTGGTCGCAGTCGTTAGCGAACTGCGAATGTGGAGGAAAACGTACCTATAGATTTTACTTTTGTGATTCATACTCATAGCTACGCCATAGAGTACACCATCTAACAAGAGACGAAAGCTTTGTCGGTTCCTTTGAAGTCGGACTTACACGATATTGAGCGGAAATACGTCGAGGTATTGACACATAAACTACCTGATACACTGACAAAAGTAACATTACACTAAGAAAAATAGTAGTGTTGATAAACATTCCTCCAAATTAGGTCTATAGAATATTTTTCTTAGCTACATAAGAACGCCTTATTATTCATATCATGTGTGTAATGAGAAGTAGCTCATTTTCAACCTTAAAATAATACACGGTGAACTGAGGGGAATGTACGGAAGTGACGGCTTGACATTGACAGATAAACTAATTAATTCACGCATGTGCACACAAATTTGCGATCACGAAAACTACTTTCTTTCGCCTCTTGTTAGATGGTGTAGGTACTCTCTGTGGCTATGCTCACTATTCGGATATCGAAGTCTTAGTAATAGGGTCGGTCCTATTTTACCATCTGGGTGCAGAACCCTAAAAATAAATAAAAAAATGTTCCTCACAAGAGGATATTCTCAAGGTTTGCTTGTATAAGAAACACACTATTTTAGATTTATTTATATAATGGGCGACTAGCTTGTTTTTGAGCAGTTAATGGCTTTTTGAAGAAATGCGCGTGCGCTGCCTTCTTTTTGTCAGAAAGGCTTTACTATTGTCCCGATCCTTAGAATTCCTCATCATTTAAACTATTTAATTTTCAAAATATTCTTTATCTAGTGTCAATTGCAAAAAAGAACAGCTCGGTGCCTATTTCGGGGCCTTAGACATGGCATCTTTGGCCTAGTGATTAATACGGCCCTGCCCCGAACAATAAAAATCAATCTTACTGGGTATCAAAATCAAATAAGAAATGTATTTGTTAGTTTATGACAATTGATGGTTTCAGCTGATGCCATACTGTGGTGGATAGTGTGGATCGTATTGTAGTGCCAACTAGTGGCACTTATCGAAAGTAGGCCTGAGGTAGAAAAATAGGTAACTACTAAGGGTAATTAATGTGGCACCATCTACATTTTAATCACTTAAAAATGTCAATGTTGCCATGTTTCAATTATAAACAAACTAGATATTACAGTGTTCCCGTGGAAACCCGAGACACACCTTAAATATATTTGTGAAATTAATAAAAGTGAAAAAGTTGTGTATTTTGTTTGTTTCAAGTTGAGAACATTATCTATTTATTGTTCGCCAATCGCCACACTTCTATTATGGAGAAAGATAAGTGAGTATCACAATATCAGCAATACCATGGTTTCAGTTTTCCAAAAGGGCCACGCGCTGGTAACATTGTGACACTTATCTTTGTCCATAATAGAAGTGTGGCAAATAATAAATATATAGGTTTTTAACTCAAAACCAATAAAATACACAATTGTAAGAAACCTTTTTTTCTAGTATATATTATGTATAAACTTAATAATTTTAAAATGTACACGAAAATATAACATTAATAATACCACAAACATATTTAAGGTGTGCGTCTTGGTTTTTTACAGGAACTCTGAAATATCTAGTAAGTTTATAATTGAAGCATGGCAACATTGACATTACTAAGTGAGTTAAAAGTAGATAGCTGTACACTAATTACAGTTTCTGATTTCCCAGTTTTCTACCTTGTACCTACTTTCAGTACGTGCCGCTAGATAACACTACAATCGATCCACCGCAATATGGCGTCAAATAAAACCATCAATTGCAAAACAAGGTGAATTGCACCTGGTCTGGGTAGTACGTTGTACCGTTGGTTGTAAAAAATTATTATCAGGGACGTACCTATTAAGTCTACAATCACTTAAAATTGTAAAATAAATTACTAAAAAGAGCCAAACCCACTTCAACAACAATTAACTAAAAATCGAAAAATGAATGAATTATATAAGAAATAAATACTTATTTTTTGTCTTGTTTAATTTAAGAAATTATTGGCTACTGTATAATTATTAATTGTGTTTTATAATTTTGAAGTGCGTACCAAGTGAACCACAAAAACTCTATACGCATCGTTACTACGAGTTTACATTTTGTAATTTGCGAGCCGACGAATTTTTGCGAAGCAGATTTCAGAATTAGAGAGATATTGCTTGTTAAAAAATGGTCTGCGGTAATTACGTTGTCGGTATTTTGACGTTTATTAAATGCGCGATTCACTTCTTTACGTCTCTAACGCTAATAACGTTAGCGCTTCGCGTAGTTTACGGTTACGTATCGTTGAGTGTTACGTTAATACGGCACAAAATTGTCCTGCGCAGTTGACAAAATCGAACAAATCGCATCGGATTTCTGAGGTTAAGGTTTTTGTTTATCATTGTGTTTATTTTTTAGATGGTGTTTAGTTTGTTTTGTGGTTTGAATTTAAATATGCAAATAGTAAGGTTGTTTGGTTTTTGATTTTTTTTACTTATAAGTATATACAGAAAAAGACAGATTACGTCACTTACTACATAACGCAGCGCTACGTTATTAAATTATACTTAGTGATGGCAATAGCTCTTATTTCCAAATAAATTTTAGGCAGAACGTTATTAAAATAGCGCTACATACTTAAATACCGCACGGTATGCGGTATTGCAATTGGCAATATCTCTCTTATAAAACAATTAATAATTACGTAATATTCAATAATTCCTTAATTACATTTAGCAAAACAAAAAACGTGTATTAAATTGTTGTATAAATAATTTATTTTTTGCTTCCTAGTTAATAAATAGTGTCGGAATTCTTGTTTTTATACAATCCCCCCTTTACTTTCTTCTGGTGACAGTAACAGTAATATTCATATAATTGAAATCATTGTCAATAGGATAAAGAAAGTTCATTTTAAGGCTTCCACAGTTTTAAATTTTCTAGAGCCAGAATAATCCAATATTCAACTAAACATCAGTCGTACTGGAGACACGTGCCAAAAAAAAGAACACAGCAAACTTCTGGTTAAAAAACCGGTCACTGTATTAAGGAAACACATGCACTCAATTGAAGTATTGCCGCAAAATGTATGCCACTTCTCCTACGATAACAAAATTTAAACTTTCTTCGGTATCTGAGTCGGTTGTTTTTTTTTTCACCTTTCTAACTAAGTTTCTCACCCGCATCGCCGCATCTATATCTATTTAAACAATTAAAAGATGACGATTTTAATGCTAGACTTAAGTATAATATTTACCATGTAATTGAATTTCTGGCTGCAGCAAAACAAATTAGGGCTGTACTTAAAACGATCAAAACACTTCTAAGCGATGACAAGATCGATGGATTGTTTTGTACATTTTGGAGGTGAGTAGTGCTGGTGTTATTCTTTCTAGTAGGCGTTACCTCTCCTCCCGAAGAGGAGGATTCATCTTCATAATCTTCGAACATTATAAATCCTGAAATAAATTCAAGCCTTTATATAAAAAAATACTCGTTTTTAATGTGACATTTCCAGTCAACTGACACTAGAAACTTGTCTTAAAAAACAATACAGGATGTTACGTATTTGTTGATTTATAGAGATGATATCGACAGAGCCAAATAACAGAAAAAAACGTTAAAAAGTGAATTTTCGTATGGATTATCTAAGTTGACATTTTTCTTTTTTGTTCCTGAATTCCTAAAAAGCTTTTTATAGTCGATTACAGCATTTTAAATGGTGCTTAATCCACAAACGTTGAATTAAGTTTATCGATGCATAGTTATTGAAATAATATATGAATATACGATTTTTTTATATAAAACACTAACTAAATGTATAAATAAATAAATAATTTTTGAACGTACGTTTTCTTCGGTTATTCCTTTTTTTCCTTTGTTGTGCGGTTTTCTTAGACATTATACTCACAATACTTTATCTACTTCCTCCCCAATTAAACTACGTTATCGTTATAAATATAATAAACAATTTCCAAATTTTTACAAACAAGATTATTAACTATGCAATCTATTTGTTGTTGTTTTATCTGCTGCGATCGAATGTTAAATAAACAACGTACTTAAAGTTGCACCATTTGTTATATTATACTTACTTTTAATTCTAAATAATACGTACGTAACGGTGAATGAGAAAATTGACCCGACACAGAGTGGGATTCAGGACGGATGGTATAGGAATTTAACAACACAAATTACATCTCGTAAACGAGATGTCAAAAAGATTCAAAAACCGTCTCTAGGCTAGAGAGTGGGAGTTTAAAATGACAAAAGATCATGCTCTTTCATTAACTTCCGATGCCCATATCCTAGAAAAATTTGAATACCTTTGCCTACTTGTGATACGTCCTTGGAAAGCCTGTGATACTTTTCAACAATGTAATAATTTATAGGTGTAACATTAAGGCAAAAAAAATATTTGAAAACAAAATTAAATAATGTTTTCCGTGGTCTCTGCGTTTTTAACCTATATTGATGTACACAAAATCATTCACTAAGGACCCCTATTAATCAACGATTTTCTTTTAATAAACGATTGCGATATGCAACCATACATATGATAGTATTTAAAAAAAGATCTAGAACTGACTTCTAGTTTTTGACTTACTTTTCGTTTTTATTATATTATTCTACAAAACTAGAATAATTATTTAAAACAACCAAGAATGAATTTAAAAAAACAGTGACATTTTAATCGGCAACCTTCTCTTTGACATTTCAATATCATGATTTATTTTTGACATTTTATAATTAATAATATAATTTTAAATAATGAAAAAAAAAGATTCAAGTTGCACTGTCGACAGAAGAGTTTTATAACTAATGAATATTAAACGAGTATTAAAGGGGCCATTAACAAATCTCAATCATAAACGCGATCGCGTCACTTAGAAGGTCACCGGATTAAATATCAGTTTTCGTTTTTTAAAATTCTTTTTTGGATGCTGTAACACTAGAAGTCAGTTTTACGCCTTTTTTTGTTAATATTATTGTATGATAGGTTGCCTATACCAAAATCGTTTATAAATAGCGGTCATTAATGAATGATTCTCTGTACATTAATATAGCTCAATAACTCATGGTCAGTGGCGGCGACAGGCATGTGCGAGCTGTGCGATCGCACAGGGCCCCGCGCCTCCCGGGGTCAGTATTTTTCAGAAAGCTATGAAGGTTTTATCTAAAATTTTCCCTGTTCTGAGGTTATTTTAATTTTATACTTAAAAATAAATAGAAACGAGGTGGGAGTGTAGGGTTGAATCGGTGAAAGCAGTAATAAGGTTCCAACTAGACCAAGTTTGTGATGCTTTGTGTAGTTTAAGAGAGAAAAGTACTGATTTTGCCCTGATCATCGAATGCAAGTCCTTGGAGAATCAAATATCGACGTTTGAGTTCATCGTTTTATTGGTGATTTGGTATGACATTCTAATCCAAATTCACGCCATCAGTAAAATGTGGGAAAGTCCAAGTATGAATTTAAAGGCAGCAATACACCATTTGAAGGTATTTTTAAACTGATTGGATCAGTACAAAGAAAATGGTTTTGACTCTGCATTGGTAGCAGCTAGAGAAGTGGCGGAAGAAACTGGACTTACAGAAACGACTCTTAAGTCTCCAAGAATTAGACGAAAGAAGAAAATGTTTGACTATGGAGCAACTGACGAGGCTCATGAACTAGCGCCGAAAGAGAACAATACGTGTCAGCTGTGAGCCACGATTTGAAGCCTTGAAGCAACCGGAAAACATTTTTGGGTTTTTGTACAACGTATTGAATGTGTCGTCAATGCCAGACAAAGAACTTTTAAATCATTGCAAAGACCTTCAAACTGCTCTTAGCGACGGGAACCAACGTGACATAGACGGACTGGAATTGTTTGAGGAACTAAAAATATTTCCAAATGTTGTGGAGCAAGCAGACAAGAAAAGCAAGGAAAAAGGCCAACTCAATCAAAGCGGAATACTTAAGTTCATCACGATTAACAACCTGAGTGATATATATCCCAATCTATTCATCGCCCTAAGAATTGTGTTGACCATTCCTGTCACTGTTGCGGCTGCGGAAAGGAGTTTTTCAAGATTGAAGCTTATCAAAACTTACCTCCGCAACACCATGACACAACACCGTCTTTCTTCACTAACAATATTGTCAATTGAAAATGAAGTATCACATAGTTTAGATTTTAAAGCTTTGATTGATGATTTTGCTCATAAAAAGAGCAGGAGAGTACAGTTTTAAAAATAAAGTATCTTAAAATAAAGTAAAGTAAAGCACATAGGTTCTTATTTTAGACAATTTTTTCTAGGAAATATAGAGATATAATACGGACAAAAAGTACTCTAGAGAGGCTTAAAATGTATAATTTAGCACCTAAATTATCAAAATTTTCCGGGGAAGGCCCCCCCCTAATATCACCTCGCACAGGGACCCGCGGCGGCTAGCGCCGCCACTGCTCATGGTCGGCGGAAAATAACTAGGTTTTAACACCGTACACTAACTACCGACAAGTAAATTCACTAGGTCGATTTATGGGTTACCGAAAATTTCCTTACCCCTCCTATCGTCTGGCGAGTTCTGGCTAGTTTAAAGCGAGTATTGAACGTTATATTATGATAACAGACGTGTAAGGCGCCAGAGAAAAGATGTACCAAAATTTTGAAACGTTCCGACGCAAGTGAATTTACTTGTTGCCCCAGCCAAAAAAGTAGGTTCTGAAAAAAATGTACGGGAACAGGTATTTTTTTCTTTGAATGTGTTCAGGGGTGTCGCCTGAATGTAAATCCATGTTGGCGTCATGGGGGGGGGGGGCTTCACTTCAGTCGCCATCTTGAAAAACACGTTTTATTAAATATCTCGCGAACCGCGCATCGTAGGACGAAAATTGAGAAAATTATTATTGTAGATAATAATATTTGCCATCTTTTTCATTCGAAACTTTTTTTTGTATAAAGCAAAGGTTTTTAATTATAGCGCTCCAAACTTTTTTCAATATGGTTTTTGCTAAATATTTAGTGGTCAATGATAAATTAAAAATGGTTGTAACTGAATTGTAGAGCATAAAATTTTCTATAAATTTCATTGGAAACTTTTTCCCGTAGCATTTATATAATTTATATAAATAAAAATAAAAATACCCGGCTCTTGGCCTAGTTAGTGTACGGTGGTATTAATGTCAAACTACAAAAAATTTGATAACGTTGGTAAAATATTAGTAAATTAAATAAATATTCAATAGTTATTTTCCTAACAAGTGCGGAAAGTGATACTTTCCCGCACGCGACTGCAGTTGACCCAAACGACGCGAAGCGGAGTTCGGGCAAGCGGGAAAGACACTTTACGCATGCGTTAGGAACATTATTTTTTCTACGACTACATATACAAAAAGGAATACCAACCCATTTTTCAAAAGTTATTTTCTTTCAACATGCATATACAAAACTTTAACTAAAAACTATTAATTATTATAAATATTAATATTAAAAACACAATTTGTTGCATTCTGTAAATTACTTAAAATTGCCAGTCCAGTGGAGTTATTTAGTGTTAACTGGTGAGTAGATGACGTCGATGAGGATGGCATCGGTTGCAGGTCACATAAAGATGACGATGAAGGTGTTGGCAACGGTTTCAAGTCATTTGTAGATTAAAGAATTTTATTTCATATATTTTTCAGTAGATATAGCTATACGGTTTCTAGCGCACTACTTCAAAAATCTCCGCTTGGTGGCGCTGAGAGTGGCGCGGCAAATTTGAATGTAGTCATTTTTAGTATTTCAATGCAGGCCGCCATTTTTTAGTCCTGTTGTATATTTAAAAATCTGAAAAAAACTTCAGTGAGATTCGATCCCACAACCTTCGCGTCTATAGCAAGGCATTCAACACATGCTGCCATAAGCTCTCATGCATATTATTAGCGAAGAAAGGTATTGGTGCTGCAATGTGAATAGCGCGCGCACCGTACGCCTCTTACTGTAAAATGTGACGTAGTCGAGAAAGATCCGTTTGGATGATAAGGCGGCGCGCCACGGTCGATTTTATAACAGCGAGCGCACCGTACGCTTCTTACTGTAAAATGTGACGTAGTCGAGAAAGATCCGTTTGGATGATAAGGCGGCGCGCATTTGGTTTCTACCGGGGGACTTAAAAGTAACTCTTTGGGTTAGGTTGTTACGTCAAACGTCATGTTGTTACATCAAACATCACGTCAAACGTCACATCGTTATGTCAAACGTCACGTCAAACGTCACATCGTTATGTCAAACGACACGTCGTTAAACGATCATCAAACGGTTCTACGTATGTTCTCTTTCGTAATATGTCTTCAGAAGAGTACAGACGTCGAATTGAAGAGTTTATTAATGGCATTGGTGAATTAAAGAAAGATATTGCTTTCCATAAAGATAAAAGTGGGGTTATGAAACAAATGGAGAATCTTAGTTTATCTGATAAGAAAGTGACGTGGAGCAGTCTTCACTGGTTGTCTGAAGAGGTCCAAGCCCGTAGACTGCCGCAAACTACTTATCCGTTAAGACGTATTCAACCTACACCATGTTCAACAGAACAGAAAAGGAAATAAAAAATGAAAATAATAATGTTTTCGCAATGTCATGTGTAATATTAGTGGCTGTATTTGTTTTAATTTTAAAAATTATTTTAAAAATTGTAAAACGAAAATTCCAATCTTCATGTAATATAAAAGTTGATGAATATACAGGATGTTTTTCTAATAATACTTATAACAATTTTATATCATATTGTTTTAAGAAATTAAAAACTTAAAATGGCATAAATTAATTTATAAGTTGATTGACCTAAGTACCAGGTCATGTGGTTCAGGTTCATATCAGGAAATTGATTGCAATTAAATATTATTTTGTAATATGTATGTGTCAGCACGTCTATGCTGAATATCGAAAAATGGATAATACTGTGTAGCAGCATGTGCCGATTAGCAAACAGGAAATACGTTTTTGCTAATTCTCGATATTCAAAACACAAAACCTGTAAATGCAGGAAATCTCTTACCGTGCGGTTAGTTTGGAAAAGCATATTTTCTTGCATTATCACTCTAAGAATCTGTCTGAGGGGAACCAATCATATTTTTTTGTTTGTTCATTTAGGCGCGTTATTTATTAATTAGCGAAGTCCAGAGAGCTCACTTTTCAAAAGCCAGTCGCAGTTAATAGACGTCAATTATTAATAGTTTGTGTGAGTGTGGTACCTTAAAATATTAAAAAGTAAGTTTATTTTTGAATATTTTTGAATTTCATCTTTTTTTATTTTTTTTTTTTTTTCACATTGATGCATTAATAATTTTTTTTTGTATCTGAAAAATATCTCAATTTTTATTTATCAATAGAAATTTTTTTTATAAAACATTTTTGCGCTAGTTGAGTAATTTTTTTGTTATCATTATTTAATTTGAATAATTTTAAAATGGTAACATGTTTTTCTTTTACTTTTGTAGGTGGATCTAAAAAAAAAATAAACGAAAATTGTAATATTGCAGAGCGAAAACCAAAAATAAAATTGAGCGCTTTGCCACTTGATGAGCCGCAGAAAATATATGCCGCTAAAATAGTTAAAAGCAGATTTGGAGACTGCGTCCTACTAGATTTAGAAGAAGCTGTTACATTCCTTCCAGCCCGTGTCACAGACCAATACAGGGAGAGCATTAAATATTTTTCTTCCGGAAAGTACTCAATAATATTTAAAGGAACGGTCGACGTAGGAAAACCATCGCCTGCTAATTCTTTCGCAATTGTTGAGAATAAGGCTTAGAATACGGGTAAGTGATTCTTATTTTTTATGGCCATGCATTCTGAAAGTGTTGAAGAAATTGCTAAAAAGTCAGACGATTTTTTGTTGGTTATAAGAAAATTGAAAAAAATTATATTCGATAAATTTACTGAAAAAGATAAAGAAATCTGGCTAAAACGGCTTAAAAAACATATTCGAATTTGCAATAAAGCTATTCGTTCGAAGACTAAAGATACAACTATAGGTACTTTGAGGAAACTTCAAACAAACATTGGTCATTTTAAACATTTTAAAAATTTAATTGAAAAAAGACACATTGGTTTAGGGCTCAACAATAGAAAACTTTATTCGACTCAAAAACTAATTTAAAATTTAGATTTATTGATTCATTGAGATTTTTGGGGGGCTTCCTTGGATGAACTAACATCCATCATGGACCCCAATTTTTATTTTTAAAATTTTGCTTATTATTTAGCGAGGGTATGAGGTACACTCACATTAACCTAACCTAGCATGTGTGATTCTGTTTTAAAAAACATTTAAAAAAAATTTTTGTTTCAGAAACACATCACAAAATTTTAAAACAACCTACTGAAGACAACTTTAAAGGAAATTTAAAAGTACACATCCGCAGTCACGATATAGCCCATTAACAAAATTTGAAAGCAACCTCAACTTAAAAATTAAGGAAATTCGCATCCGCAGTCGAAGACAACTTTAGAAAGCTGGTGAGTACATTTTTATTCATATACTCAAGAATGTCGAACTTCAGTGTTACTTTACAGCAAATTGATGAAATTTTAAATTCTCTAAACAAAATTCAAACCTTTTCAAATAGAAACAAATGGATTTTACTGATTAATAAACACCTCAGAAAATGTAATCTTGCTTTAAAATCTTTCAAGTTTTCGATTGGAGTAAAACATAAAATTCATACAAAAATAGCACATTTGAAGCGCATGCGATGTTTAATAAAAGGGACTCATGTGGGTGGAGGACTTGAGAAATCTAGTAAAAGGGTCAAGTGGGAAAACATTAATGCTGCATTTGAAAGCCGATTAAAAACAGGTGTTATTATAAACTTGTCACATAAAGATATGAATGCATTCTTTACAGATGCTTTCAAAATTTTTAAAAACAAGATTTCATCAGTTCTCAAGAAAACACAAATTTCAAAAGTGAACACCACCTTTTGTGGGGATTTTATTAAACAATCAAAAGACGTGGAGTTAGTGGACCGCAAATATTTCAGTACTCCCAATGTTGTATTAGACATTGGAGATGATTTACATGATTGGTTTAGAATAAATATTATTGATCCTATTTTGAACAGTTTATCAGAATTTGCTGAAAAAGAAAGCGGGTGGGCATTATCTCGAATAATTTTTTTGGAAGTTGCAATGAACAAATATGAAATGGGGGTTGGCTCGTCTTTCATTCCACTACCAGAACCAATTTCTCGAAGGAAGGCAATTGTAAACGTTTGTAATATGGACCGAGCTTGTTTTTACTGGGCAGTAAACAGTTTTTTAAATCCTGCTACTAAAAGTAGTAATCGTACTTCATCGTATCCACATTACTCTGAAGTTCTAAATACAAAGGGCTTAGATATTGAAATGTCAATGTCCCAAATTACAAAATTTGAAAAATTAAATAATATATCAGTAAACGTATACTCTTTAGAACTAAATCAATCAAATAAATCTACATTTTATACAGTAGTTCCTACAAGATTAACTAAAAATAAACTTGAAAGACATGTTAACCTATTGCTGGTCCAATCCAAGTATTATCCCAAGTTAAATGATTATGATGCACCTCCTGTAGACGATACGAATGAAAACATTAAGTACCACTATTGTTGGATAAAAAGTTTATCTAGATTAATTTCATCTCAACTTAATAGCTGTAAGGGTAAAAAATTCATTTGCGATAGGTGTTTAAACTATTTTCATAGTAAACAAATTTTGGATAAGCATGAAAGTGTTTGTAAAAATATGAATGAGTCAAAAATTTCTTTTCCCAATTATACTCACATTGAATTTAAAAATTTTATTTATAAGCAGAAATGTCCGTTTGTTATTTATAGTGATTTAGAATCCATACTAAAGGCTTATACAGATCAACAAAAAACGGATAAAACTAAAAAATATCAACAACACGTAGCTTTTTCTGCAGGATATTATTTAAAATGCGCTTACGATGATCAGCTTTCGTATTATAAATATCATCAGGGTGAAGACTGCATAGATTGGTTTACCAATCAGTTAACTGATGTAGCAAAATTTGTAGAGTCCAAAATTTTAGATATAATACCCCTTGGTGTTACACCCAACTTAGCAAATGCACTAAATTGTCACATTTGTGAACATAACTTCACTGATAAAGATATAGTCGTTAGGGATCATGATCATTTCACTGGAAAATTTCGTGGATACGCTCATCAAGCATGCAATTTGAATTTTAAAAAAGTTTTTGTTGTTCCAGTTATTTTTCATAACTTAAGCGGCTATGACTTACATTTTGTTATTAAGGAAATTGCAAAACGTGGTAAGGTTTCCATACTACCAATAAATAAGGAAAAATATATAAGTTTCACCCTACATGACTCTGAAACTAGCATCAAGTTTAGGTTCATAGACTCCCTTAGATTTATGGGAGCAAGTCTAGACGAACTGGTATCTACACTGAAGGAGGATGATTTTAAAAATTTAAAACACGAGTTTCATGATTTAAATAACCAAAAACTGAAACTTTTAATGAAAAAAGGGGTTTTTCCATACGATTACATCGATTGTATAGAAAAGCTCAACGACGTAGAATTACCGTCCATTGAAAAATTTTACAATAAACTTTATGATTCGAATATTTCCATGGAACAATATAACCATGCAAAAAATGTTTGGGAGTATTTTGATACTGCTAACCTGGGAGAGTATAGTCAGCTCTATATGAAAACAGACATACTGTTATTAGCAGACGTTTTTGAGCAGTTACGGAGTAATTGTTTGCAAACGTATCAGCTAGATCCTGCGTGGTACTATACTCTTCCTGGGTATACGTGGGATGCAATGTTAAAGTATACCCAAATAAAATTAGAATTACTTAAAGATATTGATATGATTATGTTTATTGAGAGAGGTATTCGGGGAGGTATATCTGTTTGCTCAAATCGATATTCCGAAGCCAACAATAAATACATGGAGGAGGAGTATGACCCTAGTAAGCCTTCCAAATACTTGTTGTTCCTGGATGTGAACAATTTGTACGGTTGGGCAATGTCAGAATTCCTCCCTTATGCAGACTTCAAATGGGAAGATAACTCGAACATTGATATCAATCAAATTGCAGACGACTCTCCAGAGGGGTACATTCTTGAGGTAGACCTCGAGTACCCTAAGGAGCTACACGATCTACACCAAGATTTTCCTTTTTGTCCTGAACACAAAACGCCTCCCAATTCCAAATTAAAAAAACTCATGGCTACCCTACACAATAAACATAATTACATCTTACACTATCGAAATTTAAAACAAGCTTTAGCAAATGGTTTAATTTTAACAAAAATACATAGAATTTTAAAATTTAAGCAAGCTGCATGGTTAAAACCCTACATCGCTTTAAATACTAAACTAAGAACGGAAGCTACTACAGCTTTTGCCAAAAATTTGTATAAATTGATGAATAACGCGGTGTTTGGTAAAACAATGGAAAATATACGGAATCATAGGATAGTGAAATTATCAAGATCATATTTGGGACGTTATGGAGCTAAAAACTTGATTGCTAGTCCTTGGTTTCATTCTAGAACAATTTTTGAAGAAAATTTAGTTGCAATAGAATTAAAAAAGAGTAATCTTGTTTTCAATAAGCCCCTGTACA